>OVBE01016860.1:0-10173 GCA_900406425.1 Iberis pinnata | reverse complement strand
CCCCCCCCCCCCCCCCCCACCCCCCGCCAAGACCTTTCATCCACCTGAACATTTGTGTTAAAATCTCCTCCAACAATCGCGGGATCTTGTATCAAGTTGATTATCGCCTTTAACATATCCCACAATCCACTTCTCCGACTTACCGTCGGAGCCGCATAAACCACCACCAAGTGTCTAGTCTCCGACTCACGTTGAACACAAGCATGAATAAATTGATTAGAAGACTTTATAATCGTCACATCCCCTATCTCTGATTTCTACAACAACCACAAACCTCTACTCTGTCCCCCCGCATCAACTTTTAACGAACTATCAAAGCTAATGCCTCGACAAATACTACTTTCCCTATCACCCCCTGCATGGGTTGCAAAAACTACCAATTTGGTTCACATCACCACCAGCAGTAAAAAATTTA
This sequence comes from Iberis pinnata, assembly GCA_900406425.1. Classification (NCBI taxonomy): domain Eukaryota; kingdom Viridiplantae; phylum Streptophyta; class Magnoliopsida; order Brassicales; family Brassicaceae; genus Iberis; species Iberis pinnata. Next base: position 9,758 of record OVBE01016860.1, on the reverse strand, counting down.
GGGTCATACACATTCTCTTTATTTGCACCTATCTCATTGCCTGCCACTGTCATACTTGAGCTCCTACAACTCCTATCATCTTACCGGTTTCAATAACCGCTAAATTCTTTCGCACTTCTCCAATCGCCTTATTGCGTACATGCATAATATTCTTCTCCTTTGGCTTAGTTCTTACTCCCTGCTTCTGGACCATAGTGAACCCATCTTCACATACGCCCGATTCTATAGCTTGTTCTCGTGACTTTTGAATTGAAAAACTCGAAAAATTCTCTATTGTTTCTTGAGGACAACTCTGTGCAACATGACCATATGTATCACAACAGGGAAAAATATTCGAGAGCCCTTCGTAAGAAACAAAATAAGGATCGTTGTTAATCATGACCGTACCTTTCAAGGGATTCTTTAGATTCACGTCCACACACACTCTAGCAAACCTAGCCCTCTCAAAGTGTAGAGTTGTCAAATATTCCTTAACTGGTTTACCAAGTCCCTTAGCAATGCCCATCAAGATTGCCTTATGATAGAAGTTTACCGAAATATTCATCAAATGCATCCTAACTGGAGTTGTAACAATATCATCCTGTAATGGATCAAACTCTGGTGTCCAACCTTGCATCATAAGGTAGCTTCCAAATGTTTTTCGTGGCCCACCTATTAGACCTCCTAGGTAATCTTCTTCAGCCTCGAACCTAACGATGTAGAAATTCCTCGGTAGGTCTAACACATACATGACACTTTTAGGGCTCCATAACTCATGTAAATTTCGTGTTAATGTTGCTAACTGAACCGCTCGTCTTAACACATTAACAATCATGCACCCTTTTCACAAGCCATTCACCAATTCCAAAACATCAGCTCCTATCGTGATAACGGGTTCACCCTCCACCAGAGACGAGTCCATAACATTTTTTAGTGGGGACACAAATATTAAATAAAATATTAAAATAATATTCTTTTACAAATGTATTCAATGTTCACTCATAACTTGAAATCTATTTATCACGATTTTATTTGTAACATTTTTAATCTTTCTCAATAAAAAGACTAAATAATCACTCAAAAATTAAACTCCAGTTCGACTCTATATAACTGTTTTCACTAGTTTCATCGACAAAAACATATTTTAACAGTCGCAATGGTAACAAATAAAATTAAAATTAACTTGAGAATCATGTATAAATTAAGTTAATTTGATTTTTATGCTAAATGGGATTGTTAGGATCATTTCTCAAAAAAACATATATTAAAAATATTGTGGGTGTGCAATCAAATTTGGTTGAAAAATTCTTCAAAATAAAAAAAACTATGGGTGCAAGTGCACCCCTTACCTTTGCAATAGCTTCGCCACCGCCTTCCACACCATTCGGAAAACTCAATGTCACTCACCCTTCAACGAATGCATCGTCCATCACAGTCTCTGGAATTGTCATTCCCCTCCAGTAGTTCTCGAGACTCTCTACGCCCATGAAACAGTTTTGTCTGGTGGATCTCCTGCGGTCGAGCCTTCTCAGCCGCTTCCATCATGGTTTTGTGACCATATTTTCGCTCTCTCTTTATTACATATATATATATATATATATATATTTTTTTTTTATCAGTTTAGTCATTCTAATAATTTTTTTTATTTTAAGATAATAATAAAACAATTTACTAAGTAATAAAATCAAAATAACTAATTAAAAACTGATATTTTAATTTCTATTAAAAACTCATTTTTTTGTTTTGGGAAAAATATGAAGTTGAACAAAAACATGTTTACAATTAAAATTATATTCACTAATTAACCGAACCAGCCCTGTCACTCAATGATGTGGAAAACCGAGTTGGAGGAGGTTATTCCAAACTGTTCTTCGTGAACAACATCTTGACCATTAAGCTCTTACTTTTAATATTACAAAAAATATCTATACTATTATCTTAATCTAAATTGATAACGAATCATCTGACTAAATGCATACATTTAAGCAAATATTCACATGCCAAAAGCTGGCTTTTAACTGGAGTTATATTCATATATTAACCTAATTTTGACTCGGATATCGAAAAATAAATTTTAGAGGATCAAAACATGATCTTGCGTAAGATTATAGAAAGTAGACGAGTTTTAATTATTTATTGAGTAATTTTTTTGAAATACCACTAAAATATGTTTAAATTCTAAAATATCACATTTTCAAAAGTTCAAAATTATCACTAAATTATTTTTTCTGAAAATACCACAAATAAAAAAAGTAATTTTTAAGGTTTAAAGTTTAACTTTTTAGTTTTTGGTTCACTAAATATAGTTTAAGATTTAGTTTTGAAGGAGTAGAGTTTGATTTTGGGGGTTTGGTTTAAATTTGAAGTTTTAGAACTATCTCAAATTTGTGCTGTTTTGGAACAAAAAAATTTTTGTGGTACATTTTAAAAATTGTTATATTTTTGGAACAAACTAAGAGTGTATGATATTTTTGAATATATTTATTTTTTGTAGTAATTCTGAAAATCATTCTTATTTTTCTACTTTAACTTTTTAAAATATTTATAAAACAATGTTTTTATGATAACTTATAAAATATAAGATAATGTATTATTTTCACCAATTTTTTCAACAAAACTCGCGGATATGAAATGTTTTGTATATATTCGTGAGATTTATATTTTGTTTAAAATATTAATAAGTTGAACCAAATAAAATCTAATAAATATATGATCAGGTGAATGTTATCTCTATAACACACACTTTAAAACTTCTATTGATATAAACAAAAGGCTAAACTAGTTATGAAATAAACATTCAAATGTTTTTAATTATCATGTGGGGGCATGAACCTAATAGCTCAATTTGTATTCGGTAAACACCGCTCTCGATCAAAATATAAAATTTATAGATACGAAATTAAGTTTATGGTATTGAGCTTTAAATTAGAAATATCATTAATAAAGAATTTACCACAAACTTAATGGTTTTTAACAACTCTGGTATAAAATTGTTTTTGTATAGTTAATTTAGGTCGTATGTAGGACCGCCTTGATAGTTGATTAAAATATTATAGTTATTTAGTTTGTAAATTAGTAAAGTCAGACGCGTTAGGAAAGTATTTAGTTTAAAATAATGCAACCATATGAATAATGAAAGGTCTACTACGAATACCATGGCAGGTTGATGCTCGAGCAGTACAGAGATTAAAAAGAGAGACAACTTTTTTCTAAAAAATATAATATTTACTCTTCAAAGAGAATTGAGCGTGTTACCTTCTTCATCTATGGCGTTAAAGATAAGGAAGATATCCCAAGTCAGACCAGAACCAAACTCGTCAGTCAACTCGTTGGTTCTCCCATTCACTTTTTTCGACTTAAGGTGGATAAAATTCCATCCTACAGAGAAAGTTGTGTTCTACAAACTCACTACTACAGATTCGTCTCTTGAATCTTTCTACTCCGTGATCCTTCCGAAGCTTGAACTCTCTCTTTCGGTTGTCCTCGGCCACTACCTTCCTCTCGTAGGTCGAGTCAAGTGGGACCCACAAGACCCTAGGCCACATATCGTCGTTGCCCCTGGTGACTCTGTCTCGTTGACAGTTGCCGAGAGCGACGCTGATTTTTCCATCGTTTCCGGAAAGGGGATACGTCAAGAAACGGGATTACGTCCTTTGGTTCCCAAGTTTCCGGTTTTAAGTGAATCACTGTCGATTCTTGCACTCCAAATCACATTGTTTCCGAACCATGGGTTCTGCATAGGTCTTGCAGCTCATCATTCTGTTATGGACGGTAACACATCGGTTCGATTTTTTAAATCATGGGCTCACATATGTAAACATGAAACCACTACTTTACCAAAGGATTTAACTTCGTCTTTAGATCGTACTATCATCAATGTTCCTCAAGCTCTCGATGCAAAAATCTTGGATCTTGTATTGTATCTCTCAACCGATAAAGAAGACTTGAGATCACTCAAACTGCCTCCTATTAAGAAGATCAGCTCTGATTTAGTCCGAGTTACACTTGAATTGACTGCAGAGAACATATCTAAGTTTAGAGAGCGGGCCAAGAATGAGTCAACCCGCTCTCCGCTTGAACTTCACTTGTCAACGTTTGTTATTGCGAATGCCTATATGTTGACTTGTTTGATAAAGGCAAATGGAGGAAACATGGACAGACCAGTACATTTTTTGTATGTAGCTGATTTCAGGAGCCTCTTAAATCCACCTGCTCCTGAAAACTACTTCGGGAACTGCGTGTTTCCGTTTCGTTGCTTTCTACACAAGGCGAGTATGTTTTTGAGAGAAGATGGATTTGTCAATACTGTCGAAATTATAAGCGATTCGGTTAAAAAAATTGGTTCGCAGGATATTGAAGAAGTATGCCAATTGTATATTGATGGGACTAGGAGCGTAAAACCGGGAACACAAGTTAAGTCCATTGCCGGGTCAAATCGATTTGGGTTATATTCGGCAGATTTTGGGTGGGGAAAGCCAACTAACAGTGAGGTTGTGTCTATTGACCGGAATCAAGCGTTTTCAATGTCCGAAAGGAAAGATGAGCCCGGAGGAGTGGAGATTGGATTGTGTCTGAAGAAAGTTGAGATGGATGTTTTTATTACTCTGTTTAAAAATGGTTTGGAAAATTAAACATTTCTTTTCTTGTTCCTTCTTTACTATATTCCGAATAAAATTGCAAACTTTTATAATTTATTACTATCAGTTTAGTTAAGTAGCATTAACTTATTTAATTAACCAACTGAAAATAGAAAACTTTAGAGATTTATATTGGAAGAAAAACATCACAACAAAGATGGAACTCCTTGGTATCAAAAGAAGCATTGATAAAGATGAAGCGCATACGACTTCAGAAAGGGTTTTCTGCCCAAGGCTGGCCCAACCATATCAAAAGCCCTAATCCAAATCAATTTTTTTGTGCCTTTTAGTGAAAAATTAAAAACGAAACCTCGGCTTTTTTAATAACCAAAATTCTTTTAAAACAATTTAGGCAACCCATGGCTTACATGGCTTATACCATGGACCGGACCTGTTCATGCCACAACTGATGAGAAATATTCCTTAACGACTTTGTTGCAACCTTTGGTGTCCCTTGGGCAGCTTTCAGTGGCCGTGGAGAAGAAAAAAATGTTCAAAGTGAAGAAAATGACAAGGAAATATGAGAATTTCGAGTATGAAGTTTTCATATACAAAATTTTGCGTTAGAACTGTTAAGAAAAATGATATGTCTATATATATTTAATGGTTTAAGGTGTAGAATGACCACAAAAAAACATGGACACTTTGATAACATTTTCAACGGTCATTTCCATCGAAATTTTTTGATGAATTTTCCAATAGATATTTGGATGTTATATTTTCGACGAATTTAAACGTCTATGTAATTATTATTCAATAATTTTATAACATTTAAATATTTCTCGGAGTTATCAAACATTCACTTATAATTTCTTTCATCACTCAATTGAATTTCTTAAAAAAAAACAACTTTTCTTCTTACAAAATGTTTTCTTCAATAGTAATGATTACTTTCGTTCGTGTATAGATAGAAATCACCAAAGTCCAACAATGATATTACTTATGAATATGTTTGATGAAGGACTTAAGCAGTAGGATTTACGACCAACAAGGAAAAAACCGATAAGTGAAGATGCAGAAAATGTGCTGTGATGAAAGCTGAGCGAACACCAGAAGTAAAGATGTGGGAATGTAAATTGGAAGGGAATTAATGTGAGCTGGAGCTTAAAAATGGAAAGGTTCAAAAGAGGAAAAAGAGATTTCACAAAGATGAAAGAAAATGAAGCTAGATCATAAAAGAAAAGGAAATCGGAACTAGGATTTTTGGGTGTATTTGAAGGGGCGTAAGAATGAAAAAGCTCGCCACTTTAGAAGAACAGATTTTGGGTTGAGGGTTGAGAGTTTGTTTTTTTTTCTGTTAAAGTATGTGTGAGGTCGTGGGGTAGAGAACAATTCAGTTTATCACCTAAGCACAAGTGTATTGTAAGAATAACTTGTGATACAAGAACAAAAGATCTCTTGTAGTTGTGTTGATAAATCTTGAATAAAAGTATTGTTAAGAATTTGTGTGTTCTCTGCTTTTTCAACTGGTATCAGAGTGTGCATCTGAAGAAGGAATTTATATCCTACTTAATGAGGTGAAGATCCTGTGAAAAGCAATGGAGAACACTCAACTGCCAATGAATCGATTGGTACTATTGGATCCTGATAACTTCGGATGGTGAAAGGTCAGATCCGAGAACTTCTTAAAGGTCTGGATGATGAAGCATGGACTGTTGTTACCTCAGCTTGGTCTTCTCCTCAAAAGACAAATGAAAAAAGAGAATTGGTTGATAGAGACTCTAGCGAGCGGACTGCTGATGAAAAGATGAAGTCTAAATACAACTCTAAGGCTCTGTCAACAATCTGGTGCTCTCTCACCAAGGATAAGTTCAAACGTGTGTAAGGATGCAAGACTGCAAAGCAAGCCTGTGATATACTCCATGCTACATATGAGGGGACTAATGATGTGAGATATTCTAGAGTGGATCCGTTTGCATCTGAGTTTGAAAGAATTCAAATGAGAGAAGATGAGAGCATTGTGGAATTTAGTAGGAAGTTGTCATCAATTAGAAATGCATCCGGTGTGCTAGGAAAGACCTACAAAGACAAGAAGCTGGTAAAGAAATTCTTGAGGTGTTTACCGAGTCAATATCAGTCACACAAGTCAGCACTTAAAGTGGAAAAAACTCGGATGAGATGTCCTTTGAACATGTAGTTGGTATGATGCAAGCCAAAGAACTTGAAATCAAACAGGAGGAGCCCAGAGGAAAAAGTGGTGTTGCGTTCACAGCCTCAGAAAAACCAACGTCAGAATCGTAGGAAGACATTGTAGGACTCATTGTCAAGAAGTATGTTAAGAATTACGACAGAGGGAAACAACGTGAATGCATTGGTATGAAAAATTCAGGAAAAAAACAAATAGTGACTGGGGATACCATAGAAATGAAACTCAAAATGACAGCGACAGAGAATATCGCAGGAATGAGATTCAATGTCATGAGTCTTGGGCTTTAGCCATTTTCAAAGTTGAGTGTCCAAATCTGAGAAAGAAGGAAACAATTAAATTGTTTGAGTGTAAGGGATATGGGCATCTTGTGTCAGAATGTGTCAATTCACAGAAGTGAAAGGAAAAGTCTTTTGTGAGTGAGGATGATAGTGAGGACACTGAATCGGATGATGAGAGTAAAGAAGAGTTACTAAATCGTGTGGCCTATGTTGGTATAATTAAGGAGGACTCAGGGTCCAACTCAGATGACGAAGTACATCTGGTAAGAGAAGACAGAATCTTGTGCGAAAACCTGGTGTTAGTCAAGACACATAACACAAAGCTGGCATAGGAAAATCAAACTTTAGATGGTTACTGAAATTCTCAGAAATGAAATCCAAGAAGAAAAAGGAAAGACAGAGCTGCTAACATCAACAACAAGAACAATTGAAACAGGTTAAGATGTTGTCAAAAAGAACTAAGGACCTCGATAAACTTCTCACCTTGGGAAGATCATGAGCTACCAACTAGGGACTAGGTTACCAGGGAGTATCTGGATCTTCTACCACCTTTGTTAAGGCAATCATTGGTCACGACAAGGAAGAATCAGGACTCAAGGTGGCTCAGAAACATAAAGGAGGAAGTTCTAAAACTAAAGATGTCCCTTTCGAACCTCAGTCACGTAAATGGAGAGCACATTTCCAATACCACAAGCCTTTCAGTTACTATGGAGAGTTTGGACACGTTAGGGAAAATTGCTACTGGTGGAGTGACAAAATTTTTCAAGTCATGTATCATCGTGATTACCATGTTGACAAGAGATACAAGGATAAGGTCTAGGTAAGAAAATAGTTTATGTATTGCTACTTTGCCTTGAGTACTGAGATAAAACAGGAGGTACAACAAGTTGATGCCTGGTACTTTGATAGTGGATGTTCCAAACGCATGACTGGAAAAACAGAAGATCTTGAAGGTTTTGAGGGAGCTAACATTGGGAAGGTCATGTTCGGTGGAGGAGCAAAAGGTAAGATCAGAGAACGAGGTGATACTAGCGGACAAAGTAATCCAAGACTACAAAATGTCTACTTGGTGGAAGGATTGACAGCAAATCTGATTAGCATAAGTCATAAGTCAGATGTGTGATGAAGAATTAGCAGTAATATTTGACAAAGAAACAACGTCAGGCTGTGGATGAATCATGTGATGTGAAGCTTCAGGGAGTAAAAATAGGTAGAAACTGTTATATGTGGAAACCAACTGAGAAGTGTCTGACCGCTATAGTTCCCAGCCAACTGGACATGTGGTACAGAAAGCTGGGACATGTGAATGTTCGAACACTGATGAAGCTAACAAACAGTGAACTGGTTAGAGGGTTGCCCAAGTTGAAAGGCGACGAGAAGTTTGTATGTGTTCTATGCGCTCAAGGGAAACAAATCAAAGTGCACAATCCAAAAGTGCCTAAAATCACTACAACTAGTCCATTGGATCTTGTACATATGGATCTGATGGGACCGATTCAAGTCGAGAGCATTGTTGGGAAGAAATACATGTTTGTATTGGTTGATGACTACACAAGATACACATGGGTAAGGTTTCTAAGAAAGAAGTCATAAACTATAGAGAGCTTCAGAATTCTGGCACTAGAGCTAAAGAATGAGAGATGGGGGTATCAAGACCATCAAAAGCGATTGTGGTGGTAAATTTCAGAATGAAATATTTGAGAAATTTTGTGAAGATCAAGGTATTACACATCAAACATCAGAACCACATACTCCCCAACAGAATGGAGTAGTTGATAGAACGAACAAAACTTTGCAAGAAATGGCTAGATCCATGTTACATGCAAACAAAGTAGCTAAAAACTATTGGGCCGAAGCTGTTAGCACCGCATGCTATATCATCAACATAGTGTATGTCAGTAAAGGTGTAGTGATGACTCTGAATTTTCATGGATTTTACATATCAATTAGAATCAATTCTGAGGTCTAAAAGCGTGCATACATCACATTTATAGTTGATTTTAGTAAGTTTATGATTTTTAGGAATTTTTCATTAGAATTTGAATATGCACGCATTTTTGAGAGTTTTCAGGACTTTCAGGAGTTTTCGGGAAGGATTTGTGAGATTTCAAAAAAGCAGCACTTAACATTGAATGGAGCAGCACTTAGCATGGAATGGACTGGATCTACCTTAGGACCAAAGCAGGATCGATCTCAGCACATGCCTGGATCAATATCAGGCTCTTCTCAGATCGATCCCAATGCCTTCTCCAGATCGATTTGAGATCGATCTCACAGCTCTACCTAGATCGATCTGGGATCGATCTCACCTTACCATCTGGATCGATCTGAGATCGATCCCAACAGCTCCAGATCGATCCCACGAACAGCTCCAGATTGATCCCATCTCAGGTTGGATCGATCCCCCTCTCTCTCGTCCAACGAAATTGGTGAAGTCTCAAACGAAGTTAAGGAAGTGCATGGAAGTGAAGTAAGACTAAGAAGGAAGCAAGATGAGATCGATCTCACCTTTTTCTGGATCGATCTCAAGCACTCAATGCCTGGATCAATCCCAATCTNCCTTAGACGCATCTCAGTTGGATCGATCTCATGCAAGCGTCCCTAGCTCAGATCGATCACGCACTTACCAACTCGAAGTTAAACACGCTCTGACCCGAACAACTCAAATCCGGATATCACCTGAACCAAGGCCCAAGATCCAAGATAATGATTAGC
>OVBE01016859.1:0-10721 GCA_900406425.1 Iberis pinnata | reverse complement strand
CCCCCTAGATGCATCGTAGTAGGATTCCGGATGCAGATCACTTGTAGAGCTACTCATCTGTGACGGTATACCTTGTTGCCTTGGCGCAAAGTCGTCGTGCTGNACCTTGTTGCCTTGGCGCAAAGTCGTCGTGCTACCAATTTGTCTTCGGGAATTTTTCCTGTAAGGATGTGTTCCTTTATTTCGGTTCGCCAGTCAGGTCGGTCGTGGTGGTCCTGTTCTTCTTCGAAAGATACCAGCTCGTCAATGGCATGAGACATTGCGGTGGTAATACTTGGTGAGGTTAAGTACTCCATCGGGATGGTCCTTTGGAGCTCTAATTCGTTTGTTGAAGCCAGATTGGCTAGAGTATAGGCAAGCATGTTCTCATTTCGTGGAATCTTGGTTAGCTCGAAGCTTTCAAAACAGCTAGCCAATTCTTGGACATTTTTTTTGGTATTGCAGCATCCTCTCGTTCTTCGCTGTGTATTCTCCACTAAATTAGCTGGTGACGAGCTGGAAGTCGCAGAAAGCGTGTATTTATGACTCGCCGAGGTTCTTTGCAAGTCGTAGACCTGCCAGTAGGGCTTCATACTCAGCTTCGTTATTGGATGCCTCGAACTTGATCCTGAAGGCTTATTCGAGCACCTCGCCATTTGGTGACTCGAGTCTGACACCTGCACCTGATCCTTGTTTTCTTCGTGAACCGTCAACATAAAGATTCCATATGCTTGGTGAAGGTGTGACCTGTGCCTCGGGTGGTATTTCTGCAACAAAATCTGCANTCGTATTCGCTGAGCTCAACCGCCCATTTGGTCAACCTTCCGGACTGGTTCGGGCTATGAAGGATAGTGCGTAGTGGCTGGTTTCTAAGTAGAACAATAGTGTGTGATTGGAAATAAGGTCGTAGTTTCCAAGCTGCGGATACTACCGTTAGTGTTATCTTTTCGATAGGTGGATATCACGTCTTGGCGCCGTTTAGTGACTTGCTGACATAAAAAATCGGCTTCTATTCCCCCTGGCTTTCCTTGACTAGGACACCGCTAACTGCAGCTTCGGATACTGCAACGTAAAGGTATAGGATCTCACCGTCTTCTGGTTTTGCGAGTACAGGAGGCGTGGTTAGGTATGCTTTGAGTTCGTCGAATGCCACCTGGCACTTTGCATCTCCCACTCGAAGCATTTGTTTGCTTTGAGCATTTGGTAAAATGGCAAGCTCTTATCGGTGGATCGTGAGATGAATCTGTTTAAGCGGCAATGCGGCCTCTGAGATTTTGTTCCTCTTTCCTCGTTCGTGGAGCTGACAGGTTGAGGATAGCTCTGATCTGTTTGGGGTTCGCTTCGATCCCTCTTTTGGTGATGACGTACCCTAAGAATTCTCCAAAGGTGACTCTGAAGGTACACTTGGCCGAGTTCAGTTTCATTCCATATAGATTCAGTGTTTCGTAGCATTTCGCCAGATGGCCGACGTGGTCGTTGGCCCTTGCTGATTTGATTAGCATATCATCAATATAGACTTCCATTGACATGCCGATCTCTTCCGCAAACATCTTGTTGACGAGACGTTGGTACGTTGCTCCTGCATTTTTTAACCCAAAGGGCATTACCATGTAGCAATATATTCCTTTATCCGTAATAAAGGCGGTTTTCTCCCGATCTCCCTAGTGCATCATGATCTGGTTGTATCCTGAAAAAGCATCCATAAACGTTAGGAGCTCGTTGCCTGCCGTAGCCTCAACTAATCTGTCTATGTGAGGTAGGGGAAAGCTGTCTTTGGGACATGCTTTGTTGAGGTCAGTAAATTCAACGCATACACGCCATTTGCCGTTCTTCTTTTTAACGACAACGGGATTGGCCAGTCATTTCAGATACTTCACTTTGGCAATTGAGCCAGCCTCCAGGAGTTTCTCTACTTTGTTGTTAACTGCTTGTGATCGTTCTGTTCTGAGTTTGCGGCATTTTTGCTTTATCGGTTTGTAGCTTGGGTCTACGTTTAATTCGTGGCAAGTGATTGACGGGCCGATTCCTTTCAAGTCTTCCATGGTCCAAGCGAAGGTTCCTACATTCTTTTTAGTAGCTTGATTAGCTTGGTTTTAATGGCCTCGTCCAGCTCCTTCCCGATTCCTGTGGTTCGATCTGGATATTCGGCGTAAATACTGATTTGCTCGACTTTATCAAGTTCCAGTGTGGAGTCGTAGGTCGGCACTGGGCTCGTCGTTCTGTCTGACATTTGCAATGTTCGCATCCGATGTTCTGTTAGGAAGCAAGTCCGAGCTACACGTTGATTTCCTCTTATCGTCCATGTTCCTCTCTCTGTTGGGAACTTGATGCATTGGTGGTAGGTTGATACTGCAGCCTTTATGGAGTAAAGCTATGGCGTTCCCAGGATTACGTTGAACGCCGAATCCTGTTCCTTAAAAACAAATTTAACCATTTGGGTGGAGCCTCCGGCCTGGACAGGCAGTTTGATTGTTCCAGCAGAACAGACGGTTTTGCCACTAAAACCCGTGAGTGTCCTGCTACCATCCTTGATCAGGTCGGCGTTGACTCCCATGTTGTCTAGCGTCTTTTTGAAGATGATATCGACCGAGTTACATGTGTTAATAAGGATTCTTGCTACCTCTGTGTTTGCGATGACCAGCTCGATGACTAGGAATTCGTTGTGAGGTTGACTTAGACCTTTCAGGTTGGCGTCGCGGAACTCAAGTGGTGAAGAGGTCGGCACTATGTCAGTACATTCCTTTTACGCAGTTGCGGCTTGTCGTTCGGAATTTTGGATAGATCATACGGAATCATTGCACGAGACTAGTCCTCCCATGATTACGTTGACTCGCCGTCTAGGTAACGAACCTTCCGTAGCTCAGTCGTCAGGACTACGATCTCTCATTTGAGTAGGAGGTGCCATATCGTCGCTAGTATGTGAGCTTTTTTCCCGAACCGTACTGACCTGGTGGGCCTTATCCTTGTCTTTGTCCTTCGTAGATGAGTTGTGCCACGTGTTTCCACCTTGTCGTCTATCATTGCTCCAGTTCCTGCTGGTATTGATTTCGCCGTCCTGGAACTTTCTTAAAAGGAAGGCTTGCAGGTGTCAGCAATCTGCGGTTTTATGTCCGGTTTGTTTGTGGAAGTCACAGTAGGCCTTTGGGTCATTATCGGAAGGTGGGGGCTGGTCGGCGCTTTTTCGCTATCCGTGATTGCGTAAGTAGCACGTCCTCGCCTATCTCTCGAGTAGTGTTGCCTTGGTTCCCGGGGGATTTCCTCCTTATCTCGGCTAGGTCTAGTGTCGTGGTGCTTTTTAGACATCACATCATGCTCTTCTTCTATCTCGATGAATTTGTTGGCTCGATGGAGCGCATCTTCTAGCATTTGCGGAGGGTTAATGAGTAGCTCGTTTTTGAACCTTGATTTGAACCACAGTGCCTTTTGTAGTGCGGCAATTTCCCCCTCGTCGTTGATTACGATACGAGCTACGACTCCCTTGAACCTGTCAATAAAATCTTTCAGCGATTCGTCTTCGTGTTGGGATAGATTCCATAGATAGGTTGTTGACGCTCTCTTCGCGATGTACATTTAGTAGTGCTTGACGAATACGGTGGAGAGCTGCTGAAAAGTGTCGATGGTCTCTGGCTCCAGGCGGGAGAACCAATCCAAAGCCAAACCTAACAAGTTTTCGACAAACGGTTGACACAAACCTGCATCTTGTTCTTCGGGTGAGAATTGAGCTCGTGCCATGGCGATGGTGAAAGCTGTTAAGTATTGGACCAGGTCGTTCCTACCGTTGTACCCTGTAAACTTGACTTTTGCGGAGTGCCGAACTGGTATGTCGGTGACTCTTTTTGAGAATGGAGTTCGTTGAGTCTCTTCGATGGTGCGCATGATGTCCGGGGCCGAGTTGGTGGCCTGGTGTACCTGTGAGCTCATGACTTTTAGCTGTTCGCGGATGCTCCGCATCTCGGTATCCTCGGTCGAGCTCCTGAACCTATTTGAATTAACATAGTCTGTCCGTCCTCGATCCCCACTTGTAGGCGGATTTTGGTGAGATGCCCCGAACAGGTTTCGGTTAATCATGCGTATGTCTCTCTCTTCCGTGGATGCAATGATGTCGTCTAGCTGCGCTCTTAGGGTTTGCGACTCTGCTCTCAGCTTGGTGGTTTTTGCCTGTTGTTGATTCATCTGGTTTAACAGATCCTGCATGGTGATCTCTGGGGCTTCTCCTTCATGGTCGGATGCCGTCTTCTCTGTGTGATCGTCTTTGTTCGTCAGGTCGATGGTAGATCCATCCTTTGTTTTGTCAATTGATCTCGTGGTCATTGTTGCTAGTCTTCTTTTTCTTGCAAAGATAAATTGTGAATTTCTTCAAGCAATATTCCCCACAGACGGCGCCAACTGTTGAATCAAGACTTAACAATTAGGTTTAGGTCTTTGATTATGTGGGTAAATGCTCAGAAGAATTTCATATATCTTTAAGGAATAACTACATGGGTATTTATAGTGAAAATACATGCTCAAAACCCTAATTACATTAACTAAACCTAATGGGCTACGAGTTGGAAGGCCCAGCTTGTCAGATCGGCCCATATTGGTCTTGTTTCCCTGGGACCTTTTCTCCTCATCAAGTCGGCGTCCAGCTGGACCTTGAGTCGAAATGAGCTTTTAGGGCATGTGTTACACCTGGTATCAACAATTTATAATATGGTTTCTACAATCTATTGGTTTTCTTTAAATCCAACAACCATAAATTAACAAAGAATGACGTCTCCAATCATTATACTAATGAGTTCGAAAATTAATAGGATCGATGGCTAATCACGTAATCCATCTTCAGCAACTCTAGAGTTTTTGTAAATCAACAAAGCTAAGATCGTGGAGAAAGATAGTAAAACTTTTAATCTAACATGTGAGAGAAACGAAAAGGGTAAAAGAGGAATAATAAAAGAAGTTAAAGGCACGTGACTAATAAATTAACATACTTTGAAAATTATGTTAGGATGATTACAGCGGTTGCCTTTTTTAGACATAATTGTAATTTCAAATTGTTCTTGAATTAAAATAGTAATAGTTAAAAATGTAAGTATTTATATGGAACAAAAAAGTCTGTCTTAAATAGACAAAAAATATAGAGCTTGAGTATTTTTTGAATCTTTTCCCTTAAAACAATAATATTTTAATGGGGTCCAACTTTTTTTGGGTAAAAGAATTTGTTAAATAATAAAATATTAGTTGGACAAAAATGTAATTGACCGTCTTAATTAAAAAAATGAAAAATTAGTTTTATAACAATGATATCTAAGCAATAATATGTTTGAAAGGGAAGCGTATTGAAAAAATTGATCCTCGTGATGGTGGTGTTTTAGGTGATTATCTCTATTCTCAAGGTGGTTTTGGCTCGCCGGATTACGTTTGCAGACAGCAAGAGGAATGAGGCTGAAGATGGTTCAAAGGCGGCAAATTGCTGCTGCTCGGTCCTTGGCAGCTAGTGGTTCTCCAATGTCGCATGACAAAGGCATCAACTTCCGCTTGCATTCGCATAATAAGCATAGGTAATCATTAAACGACGATCTTTATTGCCTAAACAAGTTTTTCAAACATAATTTGGTCCTTAGTTTTTACAAAACAAGTGTAGACTCTAAGTCAAGCCTTGGTTTCTATCGGTTGATTATGAAAAAGTGTTTATATTTATGCATCTAGATGTGAATTATTGCTTTGATGAATGTGGTTGTTATCATATTTGCATGGTTTACTACTTCAGGTATTCAATGATTTGCTTCCTCTGTTTATTTGTCTCTTAGGCTTTGGGTTTGGTTTATTTTGTTGTTGATGTTTGTCTTTGTATGATTGTGTCAAAAGGCTTCAACTTTGGCTTTGATGTTGTGTCCGCAGGTCAGGAGCAGGACAATATGACCCGACATGAAATGGAGGATTTTATGATGACAGCTCCTTCACATATCAAAATGTCTCCATTTATTTTGGGGTATCTTTCAAAAGCCAGTAAAAATTTTGTGGATATGGCTCTGGTAGTGTTATTAAGGTCAATATGTAATAATCAACAGCTCTGATCGAATGTTTCTATAAAACTCTACTTTATTCAATAAGAAAAACATGGCTTAAATAGCCTTTACAATAACAAAAACATAGGAAATTAAGGGCACTACTAACTGACTTACTTGACCGAAACAAATGGACCACTAACCACTAGAACATGAAACAGAGACTGACTCAAAACAAACAAATTTCAACGACTACTTCAACTTTTATTGACTCAACTTCTAAAATACCCTCCATAAGCTAAGTACGATACACATCACTTAGCTTATCACCAACTGAATAGATTCCAAGTTTGCTTCTCAAATGCTGAAACGTTTCTCTCTTCAATGCTTTGGTCAGGATATCAACAACTTGTTCTTCAGTTCCACAATGTTTCAAATGTATCACACCTTCATTACCCAAATCACGCAAGAAATGAAATCTAACCCCAATGTGCTTGCATCTCCCATGGAAAACTGGATTTTTGGACAGTTTAATCGTTGATGTGTTGTCATATAGGATGGTTATACTCTCTTCTGCATTCAGTCCCAATTCACTTAAGATTCTTTTAAACCAAATAATTTGACAAGCACAAACTAAAGCTGCCACATATTCTGCCTCAGTTGATGAGAGTGTAACGATTGGTTGTTTCTTAGACCACCACCACTGATGCATTATCCATGAGAAGTACATAACCAGAAGTGGCCTTCTTGCTTTTTGGATCCCCTACAAAATCACTGTCAGTGTAAACAAAGAGCTTTACTGTTCCTCCCCTTTTATACTAGATACCGTAGTCTAGTGTGCCTTTTAAGTATCTCAATACTTTCTTTACTCCTTGTAGATGCATCACAGTTGGTCTTGACATATATCCACTCAGCAGACTTACTGAGAATTGCAGGTTTGGTCTTGTGTTAGTAAGATACATGAGGCTTACAATAATCTGTTAGTAGAAGGTTTCATCAACCCTTTCTCCATTCTCATCCAGATTCACTTTATTCCCTGGCACCATTAGATTAGCTACTGAATTGCATCTTCCATATCAAACCGCTTCAAAACTTCACTAGCACACTTGGTTTGTGAGATGTGAATTCCCTGTGATGACTGCATCACCTCAATTCTCAGAAAATATCTCATCTTACCAAGATTTATCATATCAAGTTCCTTTTCCATTGATGTTTTGAATTTATCCATCATCAAATCATTATCACCAGTATAGATCAAGTCATCCACATAGACACTAACAATCAGAATGTTGCCTTGTTCATTGGTTTTAGTGAACATAGTTTCTTAATTATGGGATTTCTTGAAACCTGCCTTGAGAAAATACTCTTCAATTCTGCTAAATCAGGCTCTTGGAGCTTGTTTTAGACCATATAGGGCTTTGTGGAGCTTGTACACTTTATCCTCATTACCTTATGCTTCATAACGTCTTGGTTGTTGAATATAAATATCTTTTGAAAGTATCCCATGAAGAAAAGCAGATTTCACATCTAATTGATTGATGTTTCATCCCTTTTGAGCTGCCAAGGAGATAATGATTCTGATGGTGTTCATACGAGCAACTAGAGCATACACCTCTGTATAATCAATTCCATGTTCCCGTGTGTATCTCTTTGCTACAAGGCGTGCTTTGTATTTGTTAACTTCACCATGCTCAATTAGTCTAGTCTTGTAGATCCATTTCACTCCAATGCATTTTGCTCATTATGGTAAGTCTAAGAGTTTCCAGGTCTGATTTCATTCAATTTCTTTTATTTCTTCATCCATAGCTTCTCTCCATTTTCAGCTTCTTCAAAAGTTACTAGATCAGTTAGGTTTGTTTCAACCATATTGACTTCATCTTCCTCATCTACTGTAATGTTTCCAGTTACATAATCTCTAAGATAGCTTGGAGGTCTAGTTCTTCTACCCTCCCTGATTCCTACAGGTTGAGGATTCTGTTCAGTTTGGAGATTATGTTCAGGTTGCAAATTCTGTTCAGGTTGCAGATTTTGCTCTTCTTCTTGAATGATTTCAGTTTGTTCACCAGCATTGTTTCCTTCTTCGCTTTCATTGTCTTCACCTTCACTTTATGCCTATGAAACATCATCATCCCAAGTTAATTAATAATCTGTTTCTTATTCCTTCCAGTCCCAACATTTTGATTCTTCAAACACCAAATCTGTGTGTTCTTTCCCTACCACATCCATTCGTTTGTCATTTCCCAACTTGACAGAATGTCTGAATTTGTCATTCATCTTTGTGAATAGTTCACGATCCCCACTCATGTGGTTGGAACAACCAGAATCTAGAAACCATGCTCTCTTCCTCACACTTTCTTGATTTCCAGTGTGAACCATCAATAGCTGTTCTGCATCTTTAATTCTGACTTGAGGCATGAAGTCTTCATCTATTTCATCTTTTGTTTGTGCCATCAACAACATTGTTTCTGTCTCTTCAAAGGTTTGATAAATAGCTTCTTCTTTCCACTTTGGACATTTATTCTGGAAATGTCCAAGTTTGTGGCATTTGTAGTACTCAACTGTGCTTTTGTTCAGAAAAAATCTGCCTCTACCTCTTCCATTGAACCCTCTTCCTTTGGTTCCAGCTCCTCTGCCATATGTTACTTTTAGGACGTGATCATCTCCTTTTTCTTGTTTCTTGAATTTTTTTCTCATGAACAGCGAGTGAACTTTGCAGTTCTTCAACTGTGATACTCTCAATATCCTTAGATTCCTCTATGGATACCACTACATACATGAACTTTTCACTTAAGGTTCTTAGTATCTTTTCTACTACCTTTGAATCATTCATGATTTCACCATTGCTCCTCATTTGATTTGTGATTGCAAGCACTCGAGTGAAGTATTCTTCAATTGTTTCAGATTCTTTCATCTCCAGAACCTCAAAATCTCGTCTTAGTTTCTGCACTATAGATCTTTTCACTCTCTCATTTCCACCAAACTTCTTCTTCATTGACTCCCATATGATTTTGGAAGTCTTTCTGTCAAAAATATGCTCCATTGTTATCCTATCAATAGATTGATAGAGATAATGCTTGACTTTTTGCAGTCATTTGTCTTAGCATTATCCAATAGAACTCTCTGCTCTGCAGTGAGCAGTGTCGTGGTTGCTACATCATCATAACCAATCTCAAGCAGACTCCAAAGACCCTTTGCTCTGAGGAAATTCTCCATAACCTCACTCCAATGATCCCAATGCCAATCAAATTGCAGTAATTTTGTTTTATCATCTCCCATCCCTCTTGCGTTATGTGAAAGAAAAGTTGGTGTTTTTCTTTTTGAGTTTTAGAGATTGACAGAGCTCTGATACCAATAAGTAATAATCACCAACTCTGATCGAGTGTTTCTGTAAAACTCTACTTCATTCAATAAGAAAAACATGGCTTAAATAGCCTTTACAATAACAGAAACAGAGGAAATTAAGGGCACTACTAACTGACTTAGTTGACGGAAACAAATGGACCATTAACCACTAAAACACAAAACAAAGACTGATTCAAAACAAACAAATTCCAATGACTACTTCAGCTCTTATTGACTCCACTTCCAACAAATCATGTGTTGTTCTTTTTTTGTCGCAATTTTGGACTAGTATGCCATACCATCAGAAGAGAATGTTTGGGGTTTGTTAGTTTTGTCCACTATGAGAATCATATTAGCCAAAGGGAACCCTTATTTCATCTGCGACTCTTGTGTGCCTGTCAAATCAGACAAAGTAAAAGGAAGAATCCTTGAGAANCCAACAAATCATGTGTTGTTCTTTTTTTGTCGCAATTTTGGACTAGTATGCCATACCAGCAGAAGAGAATGTTTGGGGTTTGTTAGTTTTGTCCACTATGAGAATCATATTAGCCAAAGGGAACCCTCATTTCATCTGCGACTCTTGTGTGCCTGTCAAATCAGACAAAGTAAAAGGAAGAATCCTGATACCATTGTCTCTTCTTCTCTTTTATGTTTCCTTTTCTTATGATTCAAACAATAGAGCGAAACCTCTTGTGTATTTGATTGTCACCTTGATAAGTTGAATTTCCAATTGATTAGTCACATCATTATGGTTCCACTAGATAAACCTCTTGTTTCTTATTTGGTTATCTATACTAAGACCAGTCTTGCTTTCTTTGCCATCAGCACCGAGGATGTTTCGAATGGAGCTAGTTGTTCTTGTTCACGTAGTGTTACAATATTGATAGGTAACTCTTATCCTGTTTCTATGGTCTCTCTCCCTCTTGCACTGTTGATGTTATATTATTTCCTCATTTAGTTTCTTAAAGAAGAGATTTTTATATACAGGCAATGAATTCATTCAATGCCAAGATAAAGAAAAAACATTGCAGCTAATACATGGGAATTATTCTTTTAGTATTTATGATTTTCATGATATTCTAAATGTTGGAACTCAATATCTTATAAGTATTTTAACCAATGTTCCATCGATATTTCCGGTGAAGACGTTCACCGGAATAACCGGTTTATGAGTGCATCGGAATCCTTGTAACAAGCACTATAAGTTGGAATATTCATTTGTCAAATTTGAGTGCGTTTTGAATGAGAAATGGAGATGCAAAGAGATCAACTTAAACATGCATAAACACAAAAGTGTTGACTTAATGTTGACTAAGCCCATTAAGTGGTTTTTTATCCCACATTGCTAGTAGAAATTTTTTTCCACTAGTATATATATGGAAGGGTGCATGTTTATGTTCAATTGGTTTGGGT
>OVBE01016858.1:186-10722 GCA_900406425.1 Iberis pinnata | reverse complement strand
TACAACACAATAATAGCACAAATAGTTTGCTATCTTTGTAAAACAAACTGCTATAGAATCCAATTATAATACAAATCCAACGCTATTGAATATATAAAGCTAAAGCTATTATTAAAAATTTTTAATAACAAATATACGGCGCTATTATAAAAATAAACCATTGCATCCTCAACTAGCTATCGTAACTTTAATAATTATAGCATACATTAAATCCGCTATCTAAAGTGTCCGACCTATAATGACGGGCGATATCAGAGCGTTTAATTAACCGCTATGCTAGTGTTGACCAAGATGGGGAGGAACTGAACCTAACTGAAGCTGAAAACGAAGAACTAGAGTTTAGGAGGTATCTAATCTTGTGTACTTGTTTTCTTATTTCAAATTTTTTGGGTTTTTGTATGACTTAGATTCAAAATTGAAATAAGAAAACAAGTAAACATGATTAGATACCTCCTGAACTCTCCCCCAAACTTAAATTGCACAGTCCTGTGTGCAATAAAAATTCAAAGAAGAGATTAAGACCAAAACGCAATAAAAAAGGAAAATATGATATGGTATATACAATAATTTTTTTTTGGAGTGTTACTGCATTCAGGTTGAGCTGAAGAAGGTGGCTGAAGTGGCTTAGCATCTTTGAAAGTTCAGACTCTGTCACAAGGAGAGTGAGTTATCCACGTTAAGGCCAATTTCTGCATTTGTCCATTCTTTCCCTTCTTAGCCATCTATCCAATGCTCATCCTATTGTCTCACTTATCAAAACAGATCAAGAACCATGAGATTTATTAAAAATATAACTAGAAACAAAAAAACTTTTATTTACAAAGATAAACATGAGAATTCCTCCCAAGTGAGCTTGTTTGAGTCCTTCATCAACTTATACTACAATGAATCAATGCTTGAGAACCCATCTTCATGATTGTCTTCATTCATCTCCTTGATAGAGAAAAGTTGACCTTGGATTGTAGGCTTCTTTTTTTTGTCCTCGATGTTGAAAATCATCTTTGGACCATTCCCCATGTTAAACCTGATGTTTCCCTTCTTGACATTGATCATAGCTCCAACCGTAGCTAAGAATGACCTTCCCAAGATCAATGGATCTTTTGGTTCCTTGTCCATATCCAAAATCACAAAGTCTGTGGGTATCTCTACACTTGATATTACTCGGTTTTAATGCATAATAGAGGGCATTTATGTTTGCTATTCTGCACTATCCCGAGTGTTTTCCTTGCATACTTGGTAGAATTTCAAGATTCTAGGTGTTCGGGTCATGTTAGAGCAAAACGATGCATTTTAGGAGATTTCAGAAGATTTTAGAAGTTACAAACGAAATGCACGATTGGGCAGCAGATGTGCCCGATCGGGCATTTGTTCCTGGGAGATTTCACATCAACGGATCGATCATGCAGAATGAAGACCGATCGGGCAACTTGTCAAAGTGCCCGATCGGGAAGAAGGTATATCGATCGAGCAAATCCCCTGAGAAGAATTAGAAGTTTTCCAAAAATTGCAGTCAAGTCCTCAACTTATCCAATTTCCTTATTTTATATTATTTTACTTTCCAGCCAATAAATACATTATCTTTTAGGTTTTTAGAACTAAGCTTAATTTTATTTTCTAAGAGAATTACTGAGGGAGAGGCGATTCAACCTTGTATTTGGAGAAGATTTATGAACCCTTTATAATATATCTCTATTTATTTACTATGTGTTCTTCAATGATATTGATTTGTGATTGCTTGTCAATGTCTGAGTAGTTCATTAGTTAGGTTTTAGGATTTCCAAAGAAAATCAGGTTTTGATTGTTAGATTTATCATAATGGGATAACAATTGTTAGGTTCTTAGTCTAGACTTTTTATTAATGCATGAATTAGAGTAGCTAACTAGTTCATTGAATTATACTGATAAGCACAAAGAGATTTGGTTTAGAAGTTGGATCTAGTCTAGATGAATAAGTGTTCTTGCTTGCGAGAGTATTGGTTTGAATGCTTGTGAACAATTGAATCTGAACTATATTGCATGATCAATACTTTAAAAGACGGCGAGAGTTTGTCTCTGATAATTTGAGCATAAGGTTTAATACTCTGAGAGGAGTCCATCTTTTTCTTTCATGTTGAGAACTATTTTCAAGGAAAATCCATGAATGATAATTTGATTTTTAATCCCGACTACCTATGGTTTCCCTGATTCTTGACACTTTTATTTTATAGTTTTAAACCGTTTTGTTCACAAACAATCTTATTATTTCTTCTTTAGCTTGATTCAAGATTTAACTAGAACGTGTACTTTATGGTCTCGGTGGGATTCGAACCTATACTTTGCTATATTGATATGTTCTCTGCAATATTAATTTTAAGATTTAAATTCTAGACCTATCAGAATTTTGGCGCTGTTGCCGGGGACCAATAGTGCCTTTTTGGTTTCTTAATAGAATTTAGTCTAAAGTTTTCTTTTTCAGTACTCATCTTGTTCTTTCTGCTTATTTTTGTTTTATAGGTGTATGATCAGAAGATCTGTCACATCCTCTCAATTGCTAAGCCTCAGTAACTCGGAACTTGCAAGGATTGAACGCTCAAACCAGAAAGCAAAGAAAAACGCAAGCTCATCCAATCCAATGGCTGACAACGTTGATCAAATCATGCTCGGACTCGACGGTCAAATTGATCCACCTCTTCTTGGACTCAACCAATTAATTAACCAAGCGCAAGATGGTGGTAACGACAATCAAGTTCCACAAGGCCAACAATGAGCTAATAACAACCAAGCTCCACAAGGGAATCTCAATCCTCAAAATCCTCATAACATAGATGCAAGAAACTTTTTCTTGTATGGAGATCCAGAGAGAGTTCATCAACTCAATGCTCAGAATCATCCTCTAGTTGGTTCATACAACAATCCTCAAGCATTCTATGCTAATACGAATCCCATCCAGCCCGCTCAACCTTAGCGAAAGGAATACCAATTCCCTATACAACTTGTTCAGATGATCTGTAACAACCAATTCAGTGGTTTACCAATTGAGCACCCAATGGATCACATTGACACCTTTGAGGACATCTGCAACATTATTAAACTCAATGGAGTAACCAGCGATTTCATGCACTGCAATTTGTTCCGTCACTCTTTAGTTGAAAGAGCACTTCGCTGGTTGAAATATCTACCTGCTGGATCCATTGTAACCTGGGATGATTGCAAAGCTAGGTTCATTAATCAGTTCTTTACTACTACTAGGACTAACACTTTGAGGAACAAGATCTCTTCCTTTGCACAAAACTTGGTGGAATCATTCTATGAATCTTTGGAGCAATTCAAAGAGTTGCTTCGTGATTGTTCACACCACAGTTTCTCAGATGTAAGTCTCCTCAATACCTTCTATAGAGGAATTGAACAGAAATACCAGTTTTCGTTAGATACAGCAAGCGATGGAGACTTTATGCAGAAACCTGTTCCAGATGCTTATCGTCTAATAGAGAATCTAGCAGCCATCAATAGCAATCATTGCCCAGAGTTCGATCGGTGAACAAAGGTTCCTGTATTGGCTGCTAACTCAGAACTCTCAGAGCTGAAAGGGGAATTCTTAGAGATGAAAGGACTAATTACTCAACTTCCAAAAAATCAAAATCAGAAACAGGTCAATGTTGTAGACGATTCTGAAGTCGATTGCTTTGTAGTTCAAGAGCAAAATACTGTGGGAGTTGAGAAGGAAGTGAGTTACATCAATGGTCAAGATCAAAGGGTGTACAACCAAGGATATAATCAAGGATTTAAAAAGACTCATCCCAATCTATCTTGGAGAAGCACCAATGTTGAGAACTCCCAAGATCAACATTATCCACAACAACAAAAGACCTTGCAGAACTCTAATTCAGGGGGTTTTCAGCAAACCTCTCAGCCTGTATTTCAACAAGCTCAACCTCAACAAAGTAGTTCAGTAGAGATGATGTTTAAGCAACTTTTGGAAGGACAACAACAGTTCCAAACATTAATCCAAGGAGAAGTGAAAGAGCAGAATCAGAAATTTGAAGCACTCTCTACACATGTGAAACATTTAGATATACAAGTTGCTCATACTTCTGAAGCTGTGAAAAGGCAAGCTGGAGTTCTTCCTAGGAAATTTGAGGATAATCCAAAAGCTTATTGTAAGTATTTAGTTGGTGATTTATAAGAAGAAACTGGTAATTTGGTAGAAGATGCAGATTTTGAAAAGCCAAAAAAATATTCAGAGGATAATGCCCGATCGAGCACCCATTTCCCGAACGGGCAAAGTGATTTCGGAGGAGGAAATCGATCAGGCATCCTTGGCCCGATCATGCAACACACAGAAAAAGTCTAGGAACTTGTAATCGATCGGGCACCACCTCAGCCCGATTGATCACTAATTACAGAGAATTACCAGAGCAAAATGCCCGATTGGGTACCCTTAGCCCGATCGAGCACAAAGAGAAAAAATTCTAGGGAAATTTGATCGATCGGGCACATCACTTGCCCGATTGATCCCTGAAATCAGATAGAAATCATAGACATTTTTTCGATCAGGCACTACTTGCCCGATCGAGCAAACGCATCCGGCATCGAAAACTCTTCTAAATGCTTATAAACCCAGAGTTCCATACCCAGTGCCACCTACGAAGCCTAGATCAGATTTTGAAGATGGTGAGATGATTGGGATGCAACCAAATCCACTTAGGAAGCTTCATAAGATACAAAACCCAGGGAATTCTTAGTTCTTTGTTCCATCAACAGAGTGGAATTCACATATTCTCTCTATGATACCAGATCTAATGTGAGCGATATGTCGATGACTGTTGCGGAACGATTGGGACTATCAGGTATCAGACCATCTCACATGACTTTCAAGCTTGGTAATGATTCTAATGTCTCTTCCAATGGCTTTATCTCAGATCTATTGGTACAAGTTGAAAATTGTCTCATCCCTGTTGGTTTCCATATCTTGGAGATGAATGAGCATCCTCATGAACCTTTGATCCTCGGGAGACCCTTTCTTGCAACAGTAGGAGCTGTTGTTGATCTACCCAATCAGCATATGTATCTGAAAAACATCAACAAGCGGGTTTTTTATCCAGTGATTCCTTCAAAAGGGATATTCAGGCTAACTATGGTGAAAGTAGAAGATATGAAGCATGGCGTTCATATTGAACCAGGTCCTAAGTGTGTAGTTGCTGAAACCTTACACAAAGAGCCTCAAATCTCAACAAGGAATTGCAATCCCAAGGTTAAGAAGAAGGTGAAGGTGGAACCAAAGCAGATAAAGAAGGAGTCTCAAGTGGCTTTGATCCCTTAAGCAACATTTGGGGAAACAATTGAGTATATGGTGAAAAGCAAAGGGTTCTCAAAACCCTTCTCAAAGTTTAGAGTTTTACTCACCCTGAAGTTCAAAGGAAAAGGGATTGATGTTACAAAAGGTGTAATGGGTAAGATTTTGAAGCTGAAGATGTCTGGATTTGGAGCCTGTTCCGGAAAATTGCTGGATGGTGATTCCATTCCAACCTAGAGGTACGTACCGTCAAGCTAAGTGACGTTAAACAAAGCGCTGAGTGGGAGGCAAACCACTATTTATAGTCTAGTTTGTTAGTTTTCAATTTTGAGTCAGTTTTAGTCCTTACTTACTTATTTTTTGTTTTGAGTTTAAAGTGTTTCAGGTTATTACTGGTGAATATTCTTCAAGATGTTCCGGGTTATCTCTTATCTAATTTCATTACTCATCTTTCTCACTTGAATTGTTGACTATTTGGATGGTTTCTCTCTTAATTCTTGCTAATTCTGATTAGTATTGCTTAGATGATTGCTCACCATTCACCATGTTTCTTGTGTTTTGACTTGAGTTGATTTTAGATTCATGATTTGTTGGTTTTTCTCATTAAATAGTTCTTGATTCTTGCTAATTATAATTAGTACTTCTTGATCATTGCTCTTTACTTACCAATTGATTGGGTGATACTGGAATGATTGATGTTAACTGTTCTGAATGTTGCCTCCTATATATGATTCTTGCTGATTTTTGATCAGTATTGCTCGATCATAATGTCTTTAATGGTTTCTCCTACAGCTGATTTCCTGATAGTTTTTTATTTATCATTGCTCAATAATTGTTCAACCATTACTTACACTTCTCTTGAATGCTTATTCTTTTTGCAGGCATAGCAAAGGAGTTCAGAACAAATTTGGGAGCAATTCACCTTTAGTATATCTCCATCCCTTGAACTCATATAGTATTATTATCTACTTTCATCCATTATAGGTCTTTCTATTGATTCTGGTTACTTCTATACCTTGTCTTGGATTTATTTTCACACTGGGATGGTGTGAAGTAAATCTGGGGGAGGGTGTAATGATAGTAATTATGTGTTGATGTTTTGTCTTTTTGGTGAAAATTTTCAAATTTTTTGTTTTTAATCTACTGAGTCTATCCAGTCGAAGGAACCCTGATCAAAATCAATGATGATAAATAACCAAGTGTGGGTATGGTTTTCGATTTCTCTAGATCACTGACTTAGATTAATTTCTAAGATTAGGATTGGAACCCCATTACTGGTTGCTTGGTTCTGAAAGTTCTGGTCTTTTGAGTAATTTATGAATTGATGCTAGCTCTGCCGTCATAGGACTTAATTTAAATCGGAATTATTTTTGCTTATGGTGTTGATATACTCTGAGAATTAGGTACATTGCTCTTCAGTGTTCTGTAAAACCGACAAGTTCTTTCAGTAAGATCCGAGTCTTTTCTCTCTCTCCCTTCAGAATATAAAGAAAACGGTTCAGATTAAAGGTTGAAAGCGTGACCCAGAAGTCCGCTCAACCCCAGCGAATTGCCGTCTGCTTAAAAAAGAAAAAAAGAATGAAAAGAAAAGAAACAAAAGCGCAGAAATGCGAAGAAAAGAAAAATAAAACAAAAAGAAAAGCAGTAAGATAAGAAAAAGAAGTAATAAAGGGAGAAAAATGATTAGGACCGAAAGTCGGTTGATGCTCTGTTTGGTATGGGCATTTCGATAGAAGAGGTACTTGAGTAATTTGATTAATATACCATAGGTGAGAATGCATGTATATGAACTTAAACGAATTTAAAGTGCTGGTTGATATGATTTGATACTTGATTGACTTGAGATTTAGAGTACGAAACATGTTATTAGTTTAGTGGTGGTAAACAATTAATTGAAAGTAGTTGTTTGAGATTGGTGTCTTTCGGAATTTGAAATTATGCTTATGGTTTTTGAGATTTTGTGAGTTTCTGTGTGGTCTATTTCAAACCTCTTCTCCAGATTAAATCTTGCTTTATTTGAGGACAATAAAAGATCTAAGTCTGGGGGAGTTGATATTACTCGGTTTTAATGCATAATAGTGGGCATTTATGTTTGCTATTCTTCATTATTCCGAGTGTTTTCCTTACATATTTGGTATAATTTAGGATTCTAGGTGTTCGGGTTGTGTCGGAGCAAAACGATGCATATCGGAAGATTTTAGAAGTTACAGACGAAGTGCATGATCGGGCAGCAGATGTGCCTGATCGGGCATTTGTTCCTGGGAGATTTCACATCAACAGATCGATCGTGCTTAATGAAGATCGGTCGGGCAACTTGTCAAAGTTCCTGATCGGGCAGAAGGGAGATCGATCGAGTACATCCCCCGAGAAGAATTAGAATTTTTCCAAAAATTGCAATCAAGTCCTCAACTTATCCAATTTCCTTATTTTAAATTAAGTTTATAGAACTAAGCTTTATTTTATTTTCTGAGAGAATTACTGAGGGAGAGGAGATTCAACCTTGTATTTGGAGAAGATTTCTGAACCCTTTATAATATATCTCTATTTATTTACTATGTGTTCTTCAATGATATTGATTTGTGATTCCTTGCCAATGTCTGAGTAGTTCACTAGTTAGGTTTTAGAGTTTCCCAAGAAAATCAGGTTTTGATTGTTAGATTTATCATAAGGGGATAACAATTGTTAGGTTCTTAGTCTAGACTTGTTATTAATGCATGAATTAGAGTAGCAACTAGTTCATTGAATTAGACTGATAAGCACAAAGAGATTTGATTTAGAAGTTGGTTCTAGTATAGATGAATAAGTGTTCTTGCTTGTGAGAGTATTGTTTTGAATGCTTGTGAACAATTGAATCTGAACTGTATTGCATGATCAATTATTTTAAAAGACGGCGAGAGTTTGTCTCTGATAATTTGAGCATAGGGTTTAACACTATGAGAGGAGATTATTCCATTTTTGTCTTTCATATTGAGAACTATTTTCAAAGAAAATCTCTGAATGATAATTTGATTTTTAATCCTGACTACCTGTGGTTTCCCTTATGCCTGACGCTTTTATTTCATAGTTTCAAACCATTTTAAATTTATCGTTTTGATGACAACCAATCTTATTATTTCTGATCTCTGTGGGTTTTGACCCTATACTTTGCTACATTGATCTGTTCTATGAAGTATTAGTTTTAGGATTTAAATTCTAGACCTATAAAAACTATCAATCATGATAGGAAAGTTCTCCAAGAGTCCATTAGAGTTCCTAAAGGATCTGTCAGCCAAAATCAGAGATATGTTGGAAGCTTTATACTCATTGAACCTCATCTTCTTGGAAACAGAGAGGGACATCAAGTTGATGGATGCTCCTAAAAAGCATAGGAATTTGTGGAAGGTCAATGGACCTAATGAGCTTGGTAGAGTGAATGAGCCATGATCTTCTTGTTTCTCTGCTATGATGACATTTTATTCATCATTTGTTACCAGCCCTCCTTGAATTTCACCATCCTTCATGGACTTTTCAAAGATTGCTGGGTACTTCTCTGTTATCTCCTTCTTGAACCTTGATGGGTATGGTAACTTCGGAATGTAGGGTGGAGGAACGAAGGGTGTGTCCTTCTTCTGCGTAGCAGATGGTTCTTCAGCTGGACTTGGCTTGACTCTGTCAACTGATGGTGGCTGTGATAACCTATGAGAATAAGTTTTTGCAGGTTCTTCATTCTTAGCTCCATTTAGACTCAAACTCCCCCAAACTTGAACCTCATTTTCCTCAATGACGTCGGTAGGACAATTTGCAGCAGGTGTAGCTTGTACACTTCCCAAAAATATGGCTTTGACGTGTGCATAGTCCTTTGGGTTCTGAATTACTTTTCCCGGAAGGTGGCTATTTATCTTTGGAGTAGAGGCAGAAGTAGAAGCAGTGATGCTCTCCAAATAGTTCACCCTTGAGGTTAAATCCTCAATTTTTGCATAAATGATAGTGAATGAGGAGTCCATCTTATTGTTGAGTCCAACAAAATTGTTTGATGTTTCCATTGCATCATTTGCTTGACCTTGGAGAAGTTGTTGTAGCATTGCTTCAATGTTTGAAGGTGGAGCTAGAGGTTGTCAAGGGGTGAAACCAGGAGGAGCACCAACTTGTTGTTGCTGCTGAAAACCACCTTGTGGTTGTTGCTTTAGAATGAAACCACGATTTTTGAGCATAATTGCTAAATGGCTGAATATTTTTCTGCTGCTGTGGTGGATGAACTTGATCTTAAGGATTGATCCAGTTGTTGCTACGATAGGAAAGACCAGGATTATTCGAGTAGTTGATGAAACCCTTTTTATATCCTCATTGATTTTGAACATAGCTAATCTCCTCATGTTGTTCAGTCTCTCCATCTTGGATCTGAACTTGCTCTTCCTCACTAATGAAGAGAACATGTTGATGTTGTCCAAGAAGGAGCATATCCAACTTATCATTCAATGCCTTTATTTCTCTCCAAGTTTTATCATCAGAATCATTGCTGCCCCTTGGAGTTCGATCAAAGGCTTCTGAGAGATCCCATCAAACTACGCCGAATTTTCAACAAGTTTGCATCCTTCTTATGCGTTCTTGTTCAGAAAATTGCCATTGCTAGCTATGTGAAGGAGCGTCCCGATCTTTTGTAGGGCTCCTCTATAGAGAATACTAAGAAGTGACTATTTCCTGAAACCATGATAAGGGCATTGCAGTGTATACCCCGTGAACCTCTCCCATGCTTCAGAAAATGTCTCAGCATGTCGCAACCTTGCTGTTCGTGATGTAGAGAAGAACTTGGCAAGAAAAGCCTTCTTGCAATTATTCAGGAGGTAATGGAATTTTGAGGTAGACGCTTCTCCCATTGATGAGCTGTGTCACCCAAAGAGAAGGGGAAAAGGCGTAGCTTTGGTCCATGATACATCTACATATAGCACGAATCATGCTCAAGTACAAATTGAATCTGCACAAAGAATTCATCTCACCAANAGAGAGAGAGAGACAGAGAGAGAGACAGAGATAGAGAGAGAGAGAGAGAGAGCGATTAACGAGCACATATTCCTCCCCACCTACCAATAGCTACAAAAATTAAATTTCAAAAAAAACATTAAGGATAAGAGACGTATAAAGATAAACAAAAAAGAGACAAAACATTTGACCTACTTTATTTTTTTAAAGGGTTCGCACAAACAAATTATGCAGCTAGACATAAAAATGTATAAGATAAACGAGATTACGTATCATCTCGCCAATTGGAGAGAGAGAGAGAGAGAGAG
>OVBE01016856.1:0-10723 GCA_900406425.1 Iberis pinnata | reverse complement strand
TGAGCACGGGGATCGGCTTTGATTGATTTTATTTTTACGAGGGTTACCTCAGCGAGACTGGGTTCGGCTTTGTTTGGTTTTGTTTTTGCGAGGGTTACCTCGGCGAGACAAGGCTCGGCTTTGTTTGATTTTGCGCAGGGTCTGATATGAACTGGAGTTTATTATAAACGAAGGATAATGAGGGCGTCTANTTTGTCATAGCTGGACCCTTATTTCGGGCTGCGTACGTACCCATTATAGAGGGATCAAGCCATCTGTAGTTCAAGGCGCGACCATACCTGATTCAGTAGTGGTAGATTTTGAGGTGATGTGCATTCTAGGAGCGCAGCTGCATTGTTCTGTGTAAGTCGGGTAGCTGGTAGACGCTTGGTTTAACGATCTTTGTTATTTGGTAGGGCCCTTCCCATCTGACGCCGAGCTTGCCTGCTCTGTATTCTTTTGTGTTGTCGAAAACGTGACGCAAAACCAGATCTCCTTCGCCGAACCGCCGCACGTGCACGTGTTTGTTGTAATAACGCGCCGCGACCTGTTGATAATTATGGATGCGCAGTAGCGCTTTCTCTCGGCTCTCCTCTGCTTCGTCTAGACGGTTGTGTAGCATTGTGTCGTTTGTGTCGGGGTTCTCGGGTAACTTCAGTCTTCTGAGGCTGTATACGTTGACTTCGGAAGGTACCATGGCTTCGATGCCGTGAGCAAGAGAGAATGAAGTTTGATTCGTCGCCCTTCTAGTTGTTGTTCGGTGAGACCAGTGTACCCCTTCTAGCTCGTCGGCCCAAAGACCCTTTTTCTTCTCTAGTAAACACAATGTGTTCAATTGGTGATTTGGTGTGAAGAGATATGACCATTTATCTTCATCATCTTGCCTTCAAAACTCATGCGGTTTTGTATTCTTGTTAATTTCACAGCCTTTTGACTAGATAAAGAAGACATTCATTGACAAACCTGTTTCTGAAGAAAAATGAGAAATCACCAAAGATGAAGGTTTCAAGTTTCAAGCTCATTTCATCTGCAAAATTTGTCTGAACCCTACTGACTTTTTTGTAGGGGTTAAAGCAGAATCTTCTCGTAAGAATTCAAAATTCAGAATTCATAAGAAGAATATGAAGAAGGAAAATAAGAAGAAGAAGAATAATCAGAAGCAGAATGAAGGAGCATATTGAAAGCATAATGAAGCATAATGAAGAAGAATTCAGAATCAGAAGGAAGAAGAAGAAGTTGTAAGTTTAAACAAAAAACATAATCTGATTTTTATTTTAAGAAGCTTTTGGTTCTTCACCACTAAAAGAACATTTTTGTTTTAAGATTTTTAAATATCTTAAACCAAAATTTAAATATAAAAGAAGATTAAAAAAGAGTTAAGATACAATTGTGAGTTTGTGTAATGGAGATATTCTTAGACCATCTTCAATGGGAGATCTTCGTAGAGGTTTTAAACTAAGATGTGTAAAAAGATAAATAAAAAAGTAAATAAAAATCAAAACCGATTCTTAAAAGAGAAGTTTTAGAGCACCTCCATCAATGGTTCTTAAGAAGTTCTTAAGAATAGAATATAATAAATATTAAGAAACTTGGAGAGAAAAAGTTCTAAATGGAAATGTTTAAGAATTAGTTCTTAAAAGTTTTTTTTGACATATGGACCATTTTATTGGTTCAAATATATTTTTTATTAAAAATATAAACAAAAATAAAATTAGAATATAAATAATATTATTTTTAATGGGTAAAAACTTTTATAGAGTTCTAAACTAATCGAGATGGTAGTTATCTCTTTGTTCTGTCCTCTCCTCTCAGATTCTCTTCTTTTTCTTCTAATTTTTGTTGTTGTTGTTGATGTCGATCACTGCAAATCGAGGGAAATCAGCCATAAGCTCTTCTTCTTATTCGATGATGATTTTGATTTTATCGGCACCTTCTGCTTAATAGTATTCTATCCAACAGTTTCCTCTTTGACTGTATTTTCGTTTGTTTTTGTTCCAACGAATTGGGTTGTTTAAAAATTATGGATCATTATTCCAATTACTCGAATTGTTTAGTCATACTACTAATCATAAAATCAATCTCTTCAGCTACTTGTTTCAGTTGCAGAGCTTGGATTCCATGGGTTCTTCTGGAACTGATTCAACAAAGGAATTGCATGCTGGCTTGGACCCAACTACTGAGGAAGAGTATGTCACTCACTCAAATTTACTTAAAGAGTTCATCAATTGTGGCTTGTTAACTGTCCCGTTTATATGATTGTTTGGGTTGGAAGCAGGGAATGGGAGATTTCTTGAACGAAATGGTGACAATTGTTGAATCTAGGATCAATGATTCGAAGATTTGAGTTCGTATTTGAGAAGAGAGGTTACAATTCGACAGTGAGAGGCGCGTCGACAATCTCGACGCGCTTAATGAATTTATACGCAAAAGTTCGGTTCGTCGAGAGGATTGTGAAGGATGATCTCCGTTCGTCGAAATGAGGTCTGACTTCTCTCTAAAGCTTTTTCACTCTAAAAACCAACCCTCTTTTGCTTCGGAGTTGCTCTCTATTTATACTTGTTTCGTCATCATTACGGGTGGTTGGCTAGGTGTCCTGTTCATCCGGCGGTTTAGCTCGTAGGTGACTATTAGCCGCGCTAGGAAAAGACTAGGTGCATTGTTATGCCGGCGACGCCACGCGCCTTGCAGAATCCGCGAGTTGGGCCTTTATCTCGTCATTTTGCGGGCCTGATCTTTTTGGGCCTGGGAAGTCTGGGCCCACGTCCACTTGATGAGGCTATTGCCTGCTATTCGAAGGCCGGTGAGCTTTTTAGTATGGTGGTTAGTTTCGGTGGTACGATCCCAGATTTTCTTCATGAAACCCTTGCGGAGAAACTTAAGGAGAAGCGAGAGGCTAGAGAGCTGATTGAGGCCGAAGACCTTTCTGCGGAGGATCTTGCCTGCCCGTCTAGGCGACCAGAAGAGATCGTTCAGGCGCTCGGTGATCAAGGCTCTTCAATTCAGCCTGCTAGGGTGAATGACGAGGGTGCGAATGATGGTGCGGCTTAGTGTTCTCGTTTGTGGCCGTCTTTTTCTTTGTTGTCTCCTTACCCTTTCTTTTATGTAGTTTGCTTGGTATTTTGGCCGCGGTTGCGGTTTGTAAAGACTTATTTCTTAATAGTATTTTCTGCTTTTGACTTATAGCGCTTTCTGTCGAGTTTCGTTTTACTGCGGCTATGCGTATCTTTTAAATTGGAGCGAGGCTGTGTTAGCCTCGACTTATCCATGTGTTCCAGTTCGTCGATGATCTGGTGAGTCTGGGCTCGGCTTATTAGGTGATCATCACTTGCTGGAACGTGCGAGCCTCTAGCCTGANGATGATCTGGCGAGTCT
Source organism: Iberis pinnata (assembly GCA_900406425.1). Lineage (NCBI taxonomy): Eukaryota > Viridiplantae > Streptophyta > Magnoliopsida > Brassicales > Brassicaceae > Iberis > Iberis pinnata. The sequence goes on along the minus strand of OVBE01016856.1, from coordinate 7,372 downwards.
GGGCTCGGCTTATTAGGTGATCATCACTTGCTGGAACGTGTGAGCCTCTAGCCTGACTTTTCAGGTGCAAGTGTTATTGCGTAGTGGTTCCTTATTCCCATAGTGATCGTTTAGCTAGAACGTCACTTCGAGCACGGGGCTCGGCTTTGATTGATTTTATTTTTACTAGGGTTACCTCGGTGAGCACGGGGCTCGGCTTTGATTGATTTTATTTTTACGAGGGTTACCTCAGCGAGACTGGGTTCGACTTTGTTTGGTTTTGTTTTTGCGAGGGTTACCTCGGCGAGACAAGGTTCGGCTTTGTTTGATTTTGCGCAGGGTCTGATATGAACTGGAGTTTATTATAAACGAAGGGTAATGAGGGCGTCTATTGCCCCCCCCCAATTTTTTTTTGTCATAGCTGGACCCTTATTTCGGGCTGCGTACGTACCCATTATAGAGGGATCAAGTCATCCGTAGTTCAAGGCGCGACCATACCTGATTCAGTAGTGGTAGAGTTTGAGGTGATGTGCATTCTGAGAGCGCAGCTGCATTGTTCTGTGTAAGTCGGCTAGCTAATAGACGCTTGGTTTAACGATCTTTGTTATTTGGTAGGGCCCTTCCCATCCGACGCCGAGCTTGCCTGCTCTGTATTCTTTTGTGTTGTCGAAAACATGACGCAAAACCAGATCTCCTTCGCCGAACCGCCGCATGTGCACGTGTTTGTTGTAATAACGCGATGCAGCCTGTTGATAATTATGGATGCGCAGTAGCGCTTTCTCTCGGCTTTCCTCTGCTTCGTCTAGACGGTTGTGTAGCATTGTGTCGTTTGTGTCGGGGTTCTCGGGTAATTTCAGTCTTCTGAGGCTGTATACGTTGACTTCAGAAGGTACCATGGCTTCGATGCCGTGAGCAAGAGAGAATGAAGTTTGATTCGTCGCCCTTCTAGTTGTTGTTCGGTGAGACCAGAGTACCCCTTCTAGTTCGTCGGCCCAAAGACCCTTTTTCTTCTCTAGTCGCTTCTTCAAACCGTCGACGATGGTCTTGTTGGTTGCTTCGGCTTGGCCATGCCCTTGTGGGTATCGGGGCGTCGAGTGGCTGAGGCGGATCCTCCATTTTGAGCAAAAATCTTCCAACTGATGCGAACAGAACTGCATCCTGTTGTCTGTGACGATATCGTAGGGTAGTCCGTGCCTGCAGATGATATATTTCCAGAGGAAGTTCTGCACTTGGGTGTCATGTATCTCGGCGTAGGATTTGGCCTCAACCCATTTGGTGAAGTAGTATGTCATGACGAGGAGGTATTTTCGGCCGCGCGATGAGGGCATTGTTCCGACGATGTCCATCGCTCATCGCATGAAGGGGTATGGAGATGCCAAGCTACGCAGGAGTTCTGTTGGTTGGTGGATATTTGGGGCGTGCCGTTGAGACTGTTTGCACTTCAAGGCGTAGTTATGGCAATCCGCGATCATGGTGGGCCAAAAGTGGCCATGCTTCTTGATCTTTAGTGCCAAAGCGGGTCTGTTGGAGTGATTACCTCCTGCCCTGTCATGTGTTTCACTGATGATGCGTTCCGTCTCCTCGAGGCCGGGGCAGGTAGGCAGGATGCCCGTCGAGTCGTGTCTCAGTAAATGTCCATCCATCATTATGTAGTGAGCGGACTTTGCCTTTAGTCGCCTTGCTGCCCTTTTGTCTACAGGTGCGGTTCCATCGGCTATGTATAGTTTGATTTCGTCGCGCCAGTCGGCAATTGGCGCTTCGTGATCGGCTCTGAATTCGACATCGTCTTCCACGATGTCGTGATCGTCGATGAAATGGACGAAGTCTGGGATTATGCTGGGTTTCTTGATTTCTTCGACCAAGATGGTGCGGCGTAAGTTCGAGTCACTGGCCGAAGCTATTGTTGCCAGCGCGTCTGCGATTTTGTTCTTGCTTCTTGGGATCTTGACAATCTCGAAGTATTGTAGCTCCCTTGCTAAGTGTTGGACGACGTGCAGATATGCGTCCTTTTTGCTTTTTGCCTCATAGTCCCCTGAGAATTGGCTCGCGACAAGCTGTGAGTCGCAGAATGCTTGTATCTGGGTCGTTCCAATGCCCTTAGCCAGTTTAAGTCCCTCTATGATTGCTTCGTACTCTGTTTCGTTATTAGACGCGTTGAATCCAAGCTGAAAAGACTGTTCCAGTACCTCGCCTTCTAGACACTCTAGGCGTATCCCAACTCTCGATCCCGCTGAACAAGAGGACCCATCGACGTGCAGCATCCATACCTGAGGGGCCTCGGTGCCTTCGATTAGCTCTGGTGGTAGCTCGGTGATAAAATCTGCCAACACCTAGGATTTCGCGCTTGTCCGTCCTCTGAAATCAATATCGTATTCACTCAGCTCGATGGCCCACTTTGCTATTCGTCCTAACTGGCTCGGGCTGTGAAGGATGGCGCGTAAGGGTTGGGCCGTTAGGACTGCGATGGTGTGCGACTGGAAATAGGGTCAAATTTTGCATGCCACGATGACGACAGCGTAGGCCAGCCTCTCTAAGGTTGGATAACGAATTTCTTCACCATCAAAGGTTTTGCTAGTATAGAATATGGGTCGTTGTTCGCCGCGGTCCTCTTTTACGAGCACACCACTAACCGCCATCATGGAAACTGAGATGTAGAGGTAGAGCGTCTCTTCGTCTTCGGGTTTGGCTACTATGAGCGGCGTGGATAGGTATTTTTCAGTTCTTTGAATGCCTGTTCGCACTTGTCGTCCCAGTCGAACCTCTTATTGCCGCGCAGTAATTGATAGAACGGAAGGCACCTCTTATTGCCGCGACTCGTCCCGTCAAACGTTGTACTTCTCTCGTGCTTTTCGGTGAAGGTAGGTCGATCAGCGCCCTGATTTACTTCAGATTTGCCTATATTCCTCTTTGGGTGACGATGTACCCGAGGAATTCGCCGGAGGTGACGCCGAACGTACATTTGGTTGGATTGAGCTTCATTTCGTACTTGTTGAGGATGGCGAAGCAGGAGCGTAGGTGCGCAATGTGGTCCATTTTGGACAAATACTTGACGAGCATATCATCGATATATACCTCCATCGATGTCCCCAGTAAATCAGCAAACATTCGGTTAACTAGACTCTAATACGTCACACCAACGTTCTTCAATCCGAATGGCATGACGCGGTAGCAGTATATCCCTTTGTCCGTTATGAAGGTCGTCTTCTCTCTGTCGCCGGGATGCATTGTTATCTGGTTGTATCCTGAGAATGCGTCCATAAATGAGAGGAGTTCGTTTCCGGCCGTTGCTTCGAAGAGGCAGTCTATATGTGGCAAAGGGTAGCTGTCCTTAGGGTAAGCTTTGTTTAGGTCGGTGAAATCGACGTAGACCCGCCATTTTCCGTTTTTATTCTTCACCACAACTGGGTTTGCCAGCCACTCAGGATACTTGACTTCTGTAATGGATCCAGCGCGCAGGAGATTTTCAACTTGTCATTCACCGCTTGCGCTCTTTCCGGGCCTAGCTTTCGGCATTTTTGTCTGATTGGTTTGAACGTTGGGTCGACGTTGAGCTCGTGGCACGTGATGCTGGGATCGATGCCAGTCATGGACTCGAGCGACCAGGCGAATGAGTTGGAGTTCTCTTTGAGAAAACTGATCAGCTCGGCTTTAATAGTTTCATCAAGTTCGTGGCTCATGCCTACGCACCGATCTGGGCTCTGCGCGTCTATGTTAACTTGATCTATAGTTTCATAATGCTGCTCGTCGATGGTCCCGCGCTCTTTGGGGATGTCCGGTCTCTCGGTGCATCCCATCTGTAGTTGCTATAGCTCGTTACTTTTGCGGGCCTTATGCTCGGCGATGAAACACGTTCTTGCTGCTTGTTGGTTGCTTTTTAGCGTCACTGTTCTCCTTGCTGTTAGGATCTTGACGCATTGATGGAAGATCGAGACTGCGGCTTTGGTAGCTGCGAGCCATGGGGTTCCTAAGATTGCGTTGAAGATTGGATGCTCGTCGACCACCTGGAACTTTGTTGTTGTAATGCTTCCTCCGGCTCAAACTGGGAGTTTGATGGTTCCGACAGTTTCTACCAAATCTCCGCTAAAGCCGGTGAGCGACTGCATCATTTTCTTGACGGTTTCTTTGCCGATCTCCATCTTCTGAAGAATGCTTTTGATGATTATGTCGACAGAGCTGCCGGTGTCGACGAGGATCCGGGTTACTTCGCAATCGCCGATGATAAGCTCGACGAGGATAAAGTCCTTCAGTGTGCCATTGAGCCCGATTAGATCGTCGACGGTGAATCGGATCGGCTCATGCCTCATGTGCTTGCTGATCGCCGCACCTCTCGTGTTCAGGACCAGATGCTCTGGCTTTGCTATGGTCTGGATACTGTCACCGCATCGTTCGAGGCCGCCTAGAATGACATTTATGCGGCGTCGCAGTGGCGGTATGTCTGCGGCTCTTTTATTGTTGTTGTGTTGGCGCGGCGGGGCTATATCCTTGTCGACTGGCTGCCTTTGGTGCATGCCGCCAGTTTCTCGGTCCAGGTTTGGGGGGCAATTTTGAGAGCGCTCCCTATTGTTGCGAGGGGGATATTGGTTTGGTCGTCTTTGTCCAGTGCGCCCCTTGTTTTCCTGGTACTTCTTTAGGAGCGTATCCTTCAAGTGACGACAGTCGACCGTGTTGTGCCCCTGTTTGTTGTGGAACTTGCAGTACGTGTCGTCTCTCCTCTGGTATATCGGTAGTTTGCGTTCTTCTACGAGATAGTTTGCGCCTCGCTTGTTTATGTCTTGCTTCATTTGTCTCTCGTAGAACTACCGGGGTTCGACATGTTCTTCTTTTTCTTTCCCGTGGTAAGCTTTGGTATGTTTGCGGGACATCGCCGCCCTTTCCTCTTCCATCTCAATGAATCGATTCGCCCTATGCAGAGCGTCTTCCAGTGTTTGTGTTTGATTCAGCAACAATTCTTCGCGGAACCTGGATTCGTACCATAGGGCATTCCTCAATGCGACCATTGCGGCTTCGCCCGAGATTGCCACTTTTGAGACGACTTCCTTATATCGTTCTATGAACGTCCTCAGAGATTCGCGAGGCCCTTGGCTTAGGGACCATAGGTCGGCGGTGGAGGTCTTCTTCTCCATGAACATGGAGTAGTGCTTGACGAAGGCCGTCAACAACTACTGAAAGTTGTTTATTGATCGGGCTTCGAGGTGGGAGAACCAAGAGAGCGCGTCCCCACCCAAATTCTCCATGAACAGCTGGCAGAGTCCAGCATCTCTCTCTTCGTCGATAAACTGGGCGTGTCCCATCGCGATGGTAAAGACGGTCATATAGTGCGTTGGGTCCGCATTTCCTTCGAACGTTTGGAATTTGATCTTTGCGGTGTGTTTGATCTTGGTCTCGGTAATCTTCCTGGTGAATGGGGTGCGCTGCATTTCTTGGACGACTCGTTCGATTTATGGAGCCGAGCTCGGCGCCCGGTGGACCAGTGAGCTCATTTCTCGCAGTTGGGCCTCTAGCGCTTTTATCTCGTCATTCGGGCTAGAGGTATTCTGAATCATCGTTGTTTCTGCGCGTCGGTCTGAGTCTCGAACCTGCTGGGTTTCGGTGAGCAGCGTCGATACGTCCGCCGTCCCGAAGATATTTCTGTTCAAGACTTCCAGCTCGGCTCTTCTTAAGCTTGCCATCATGACCGCTTCGAGCTTGCTTCTTAGCTAGCATGATTCGTTTTCTTGTTCTTCCAGTCGACGCATGAGCGTCTTGTTCATTTCTTCCTGCGTCGGCAGTCTTGGGATCCTAGCATACGGTCCCGTTGGTGTCTTCGGGTCGGCGGTCTCGTTGCTTTGACCGTCTAGGTGCGTAATATCTTCGATAAGTACGTGCTCGTCCAAGTTGCTTGTGGTTGCCATGTCTTTAGTGCGTCTTGATAGTTGGATTTCTTTATCAAACAATCCCCAGCAGAGTCGCCAATTGTTGAATCTAGGATCGTCGAACTGAAGATTTGAGTTCGTATTTGATAAATAGAAGTTACAATCTGACAGTGAGAGGCGCTTGTCGACGCGCTTAATGAATTTATACGCAAAAGTTTGGTTCGTCGAGAGGATTGTGAAGGATGATCTCCGGTCGTCGAAATGAGTCTGACTTCTCTCTAAAGCTTTCTTTCTCTAAAAACCAACCCTCTTTCGCTTTGGGGTTGCTATCTATTTATACTCGTTTCGTCATCATTACGGGTGGTTGGCTAGGTGTCCTGTTCATCCGGCGGTCTAGCTCGTAGGTGACTATTCGCCGCGCTAGGGAGAGACTAGGTGCACTGTTACGCCGACGATGCCACGCGCCTCGTCGAATCCGCGAGTTGGGCCTTCACCTTGTCATCATTCTTCGCGGGCCTGATCTTTTTGGACCTGGAAAGTCTGGGCCCATATCCTACAACAATGATGCATCAATATGATATGATTGAGTAAACAAACGTTATGGACAATGAGTTGATTAAAGGTTAAGAGTTTGAGATTGAATGTTGTTTATGTGCATGGCTTATTTTTCATCTTCTAGATATAGAGTGATTCAAAACTAATTAAAGATAGTTTGGAGATAAAAACTGAGAGTTGTTTTCTTATCAACTTCTTTATTTGTTAGACTAAGTGATATTTGATATTGAGATGTGTGTAATTTTTTGGTTGGCAGGAATGCAGAGTAGAGAATTTTGAACAATTACAAAATCTGTAGTTGGAACCATAGATCTCTAATTAGAGTAGAGAGTTTTGAACAAGAAAAAAACTACCTAAAGTTTTGTAAGTTAGTATATTTCTCTGTTTAATTTGGATATGTTCAAAAAGCTTGTATTAGGAAGGGCACAAAAAAGGCAGAACGGAAGCAGCTGCTAAAGGAACAATATGAAGAGAAGTGCAAAGAATAGATGAATTTAGACCAAAAGGGTTATGTAAGATTGCAATGTACGCATTGTATGTGAAGGACGAGCTAGAGACGTGGCCGGAACAGGAGTTCTCTGGATTCATCTGTTTAGCATTGTATAGTTATGGAGATGGAGAGCCTAGATTCTACTAATGGTTTACTGAGGTTAGTAGCTTCAATGGAACAAATGTAATTGAGATTTTTTTTTTCTTCTAAGAATCCAATAAGAGTTTTAGCATTGGAGGGAGAAATTTAGTTAAATAAATTTAGGGGTTACAAGTAGAAAAATATTAATAAAAAAATTTAAAGATACTTATAAGGGTATCTACCATTGAAGATGCTCTTAGANAAATTAATAATATAATTGGATTAAGAGATTTTGGTAAGATACACAATTAAAAATAGAGTTTATTGGTAGAACTTTTAGGAGGTTTTTAGCGAAATATTTTTTTTTTCTTTAACTCTGAATGTTATAAAACCATTTTGTTTTCTCTTGCAAATG
>OVBE01016855.1:0-10723 GCA_900406425.1 Iberis pinnata | reverse complement strand
ATCTCAGATTATGCCATTTCTGTAACTCAAGTAACCTTTTTCCATGGAGTCTCAGAGAATACATGACAAAAGAGAAGCCGAGAAGCGAGAAGCGATCGCTCAATCGTGAAACTTGTCAAAAAAACACTTATGAAAGAGCCGAGGAGAAGAAAAGAATCAATCATATATCTAAAGATTTCGACTTTTTAAGAATCTGCAACTCCAATTTGCGACTTCTCATTTCACTTGCGGAACTCAAAACCCATCCTAATATGGGGAAGAAGAAAACGATTTTTAGGGTTTAGTTATGGACCGGTTTAATACAAATTGGGAAAAATGTCACAAAATTCATGAACTTTCGTCATTTGGCCAAAATAGCTTGTACATTTTTTTTTCAACCATTTTAAGTCTCAATTTTATAAGTAAAATGATTTTAAAATCAAATTTAGATTGATTTGGTCATTTTAGACTCACGGTTAGTCAATAATTAATTAATAGTTAACTTCATTAAACATATACTAGCATATCGTTAAATCACTTTGTTTGTCGTCTTCTCTACAAAAAAAAAAATCTCAAATCAAAAGACTAATATCACGAACTTTTATCATCCATTCTTTTTCTTCTATGGGGAATCACGTTCTTCTTCTCACATCTTCGTAAATTCTTCCTCTTATAGTTACATGTTTGGTTTCTCTCTTTATATTTTTCATTCGTTTTACTTATAAATTATGTCTATGTTTATAAATGTGACAAAACGAGTCACGATCGATTCACACATGCTTCTCTTGTTTACAAAAGAATGAATTTTTCATATTATGAAAAAGTCTTCAACTTACGAGTAACAATTGATGGTGAAATACATGACAGTGTTTGAAGCATGTAAATGCATACAGTCGCAAAATATATTGGGAAGAAAGGCATAAAGCAGAGAGAACAGAGATGTCAAAACAAGCGAAGGAGTATTATGATTATCAATGCAGAAGTTTGACTGGAATATAACTTCTTGATATGTGACTTCTTCAAGTGTGAATATCAATTACATAAGAAGATTATTGTTTTAAGAATAAGCTGATAAAATACTCAATTTTGAATCTTGATTGTAATTTGCTTTCCTCTGTGCGTGTATTTTTCCTACACAGAGGAAGATTATTTGTTTGTGAAAACTAAAAAATTCCTAATGTTCTCAATATGTAATAGAAATTAACATAATTGTTAGTAGCTTCTTCTTACAAACTCTAAATCACTAGACTAGTTCAAATCCATAAAAAAATTTGCAGGTTCAAGAATAATAACATTTCAAATCCTTAAAAGAATCAAACCATATAAGAACAGAACTAGAACTCAATAACCCATGAAGCAAACTTAGCAGATTGAATGATTTAAAAGAGCAAACTATACGGTTTAAGGATAATCTCCTCGTTGTCACTTGGAACAACTCTTTGCTCTTCTGTTTTTGTCTCCCTGGTTGCAAGAGCTTCTTCCGTCTTCTCACCAAATTTAACTTCTTCTCCTGTAAATACAAAAAAAAATAATTCTTTTGTAAACAAGAGAAGCATGTGTGAATCGATCGTGACTCATTATGTTACATTTATAAACAGAGACACGATTTATAACTAAGACTAGTTACAATGGGGATGTTGAAACTTTAATTCAATTGTTGAATCCTTCCAATGGGGTAGTTGAAAACTCACCAAAATCCTACGTGTATTAAACTTAGTTGAAACAATTCAACTAGTTGAATTCTATTTTTTTTTGCCCACATGTCAATTTTCTCTTTCTTTTGTAATAGAAAAAAGTTAAAGTATTCTCTTGCTTAATTGTGATTGGATAATATGGTAAGAGGGTGTTGAAACCATTGGAGTGAATAACAATTCAAGAGGTGTTGAACAAATATGTGGAAGTGAGAGAAGATGATGTGGAGTGTAAAAATGAAAAAGTTAGGATGTTTAAACATCCAACCATTGTAGATAGTCTAAAAAGAATGAAAAGAATAAAGAGAAAAATCAAACCCGTAAATATAAGAGGAAGATATTACGAAGATGTGAGAGGAAGAACATGATTTTGCAGAGAAGAAAAAAGAATTTATGATAAGGGTTGGTGATATTTAGCAAAAGAGAGAGAGTCAAGTATCCAAAAAACTCTCTAATACACTCTTTTCGATGCTTATTACTACACCCTGCTTGGTTTCCCCTTTGATAATAGGGTAGATTAACTTTATTACTGAGAATAGCCACTGGAAGCATTAAATTGCCGATAAGAGAAGAATTTCATTTCAAATCGCTTCCTTATTTATATTTTCCATACCACTTTTGGTCAACTTTCGACGGAAAATTTTTGGAATCACCGTTCTCTTCAGACCAGCTCTTCTATGTGGACTTGAATTTCAGCAAGTAAGAGTACTATGCTCTTGGTTGGTCATCTCTGGTTAGAAATCCTCTGTTGCTCCTTCCTTCTTTGCTCTGGTTTGAGTATTCTTCCCACTTATCTAGTTCTCAGAATCTTACCTCCTCCTGATGGTTAATGATGGTTAGTGATTAAACAAATATCTCGATTACATCTTTATGGTGCCTTGTACCCAGAGTATTTGGGAAGTGTTTTTCTCACCTTTGAAAAAACTATAAATACAACAAAATTTACTCGTTACTGAGGTTCCTCTCTCTTCATTAACTTCATCTTTTCCTGTTTTCCTTCTCAGGTTATGTTATTATTTCTTACGCTCAAGTATTGCCTTACTTCATTCGGATCTCACAATGACTATATCTAGTACTACTTATATCCCTAATCTGTCTAACATGGCCCCTCATTTCTCACGAGCTGAGAAACATAAGTGGGTGGCAGATTCTGGCCTGTCATGTAGAAGATCTCCCTTATGCATCCCAGCCTGTGATAGCACTAGCCTCATTGAAGCCAATAAGCTTACTCTTATAGGGAGAGTTACAAACCTTCATGTTCAACATCCCCGAGCCCTAATAGAGTTTATGTTGCAACTATGGAATCTAGGTCCTAGAGTTACTGGCAGAGATTTGGGACCAGAGAGATTTCATTTCAAATTTGAGAATGAAGAGGATTTACAACTGGTCTAAGACAAAGCGTCATTCCATTTTAAACGCTGGATGTTTATTTTGCAGAGATGGGAACCAATTGTCTCAGATAATTTCTCATCACTTATTCTGTTCTGGATTAAGATTCATGGAATTCCTTTCCACTATTGGGCTGACCAAACTTTGAGGACTATTGGTTTTGATCTTGGTCATCTTGAAAAGAGAGACATAGAGAAGGGAAGAGTTAAGGTTCTAAAAAATGGTTTGAAGCCGCTGTTTATGTCACTCCCAATCCAATTACCCACTGGTGAGGACACAACTGTCGAACTTGAATACGAGAAATTAAGAAAGCATTGCTTCCATTGTATGTCTCTGTCTCATGAGGAGAAATACTTCCCTTCACTCTCTCATCATTACTCTGAAAATCGGCCTTTGGGCATAACACAGCAACGAACTCTTGACCGTATTGGAGAAGCAAAGAAAAGTTTAGAATCCAGATGAGCTGCTAGAGTTCCGTCCTATCAGCCTTCTCTTCGGGTTAGAGGACAAACCTTTCATCGTTCGTTACGAGACTATAGACCTCCCCAATCGTTCTATAAACAAGCTGATGAAGATCACTCTATCTCTAGATCAATACATAGTTCCCGTAATCAAGGATATTCCTCTCGACATAGGGAACCGCTAGACTCATCTTCCAGATCTGCATCGGATCGACTTAATATTAAGAGAAATCTAGAAGATTGTCCTTACCAACATAACTCTATAGAAACTGCTACTTCTCCATCTGTTCCTCGCAGTTCTAGGAATGAGGCAGTGTCCCCCCTCCTCCTCCCAGGAAAAGAAATGGAAAGGAAATTATGGAGGACCCTAGTCCCCTTCGTGTCACGTAGACCAGCCTTGGAACGTATCACCACCTCAACAGACTTCCAAGCTCATCTCATATTGAGGGATAAAAGTATGAATTCAGAAGCAATGCAAGATATAGAGATTCGTATGTTTCAAATCACTTACTTTCTAATGAAGTAACTCAGATTTCTTTTTTTACTAAGGAGATCCCGCCTCAATCGCATGTATCTGAGCCTAGTAAAAAACCACCTAAGCAGATGGTTCAATAATCTTTACCACTTAATGTGGTCCATTCTACCAGATCTGCTCTGGATAGACTAAATCCTTGTATCACATAAGTCGAAATCTCTATTCCTAGCTCTGAACCCTTAATTAAGAGTCAGAGTATACGTCAGTCAACCAGTTTTTCTTCTAAACATGCGGCTAAAACCATCTCAAAATCGAAGAACCCACATAAACTCCTTCAAGGAGCTAGTTCAAGGAAACGTAATGTTACCAATACGCGCTACTCCCCAAACAAGAAGACGACTATTTTGGAGCCAGTAATGGAACCGTCTACTATGGCTTCTCATGAATCAGCTCAAGCTCCCTTTGTCCCAGTTATTTGTAAGAAGGGGGTAGATTTTCACAATCCGCCAAATCCTCTTCCTTAGTCATCACCACTTGGAACTGTTAGGGGTTGGGGAATCCCTTTACAATTTGGCGACTTCGGTACTTCCGTTTAGGATTCTTCCTCATGGAGACCAAAAATCAAGATGATTATGTACTTAAGACTACAAAGTGGATGGGATATCATCATAATTTCATCGTTCCCCAATTTTTTTTAGGTAGTGGACTTCTTCTTCTTTGGAAATAGGATCTTAATCTTGACATTTTATCACATTCTCCGAACTATATTGACGCTTGTCTTAACTTTAAGAAAAAGGTCCTTTTCCTCACTTTTGTCTATGGAGCTCCATCAAGAAAGATAGGAAAAGAGTTTGGGACACTATCACCACTATAGGATCTTTGCGTCGGGAACAAAATCCATGGCTTCTACAAGGCGACTTCAATAAGATCAAGGATAACTATGAGAAAAAGGCGGTATTACTCGCAGCCAAAACTCTTTCTTCGATTTCAGAAACTTCATTGCGCATAATGGTTTTTTAGACAACAACTTCATAGGAAATCCCTTATCTTGGAGAGGTTTTCGATATGACTTATTTATTAGAGTAAGATTGGACAGAGCTCTATGCAACATCCTCTGGACCGAAAGCTTTCCATCATTAAAGTCTGAATATCTCCGATTTGAAGGCTCGGATCATCACTCGATAGTCACTTGTATCGATAATGCAAGGGTTAAATGTAGGCACCAATTTCGGTTTGATAACAGATCAAGGAATAATGAATAAGTAATTTCTCTAATAAAAAAATCTTGGAATTTGGTGAATGATGTTTATGTTACCATTAAGATCAATGTCTGTAGGAATAATATTAGTGAATGGAAGAAAAATAAGTCTTTAAACTCTTCACTCTATACAAACATTATAAATAGATCTAGAAAGGGCACTTTCATCGGATCCACCAGAACCATCATGTATTGGCTCTATCTCGGCCTCTCTTGAAAAAGTGTACCGAGATGAGGAACTTTATTGGAAACAGAAAAGTTGGGTCGCTTGGCTTCATAGTGGAGACCGTAACTCTAATTATTTCCATGCCGCTACTCGGATTAGAAGAGCACATAATCAACTGTCGGTTTTAGATAATAACGATGGTGTACCTTGTTTTGAGGAAACGGAGATTGTCGACATTGTATCACAATACTTCCAAGATATATTTACCTCGTCCAATAACGAGGATCTTTATGTCGTTTCAGAGTTCGTAGATCATTGCATCTCTAATGATCTTTATCATAGTCTAATTCATTTGCCAGATTCCCAAGAGATAAAGGAAGCCATGTTCGATATTCATCCGAATAAAGCTCCGGGTTCGGATGGCTTTACTGCAGGCTTTTTTCCAATCATTTTGGAGTATTGTTGGAGCGGACGTTACATCGGAGGTTCTTTCCTTCTTTTCTACAGGGACGTTCCCTAGAGCTCAAAATGAAACGCACATAAGACTAATTCCCAAGATTCAAGGACCTAAAAAGGTTGCAGATTTTCACCTTATTGCTCTATGCAATGTTTTCTACAAGATTATAGCAAAGCTTCTAGCAAAACGTCTCAACCGTCTTTTACCATCTATCATTTCGGAGAATCAATCGGCGTTTGTGCAAGGCAGAGCTATCTCGGACAATGTTCTTATTACCCATGAGATTCTCCATTTTCTTCGATGTTCATTAGCTTCTACGAGAGGATCAATGTCAGTTAAGAAAGATATGAGTAAAGCTTATGATCGAATAGAATGGAGCTTCCTTAAGAAAGTATTAGTAACTATGGGTTTCCACCATGTGTGGATTAAGTGGATCATGGAGTGTGTGACCTTAGTCTCTTACTCAATTCTTATTAACAAGAATCACAAGGACGAGTTCTCCCTTCAAGAGGCCTTCGCCAAGGAGACCCCCTCTCACCTAGCTTATTTATCTTATGCTCAGAGGTCCTCTCAAGAATGTGGAAAAAAGCACAAGATAGAGGCTGGATACCAGGGATCAAAGTTTTAAGAAATGGCACACGAATTAATCACTTGTCATTCGCTGATGATACCATGTTCTTCTGCAAGGCCAATCCTAAAACTAGCAGATCCTTAGAAGCTCTCCTAAAACGATATACGAAGGCTTCAAAGAAAATGATTAATTTGAATAAATCAGCCATCATGTTTGCTTTGAAAGTACTGTCCATCACGAGATCCATAGTGAAATGAATTTTGGGGATCACGAGTGAAGGAGGATCAGGGAAGTACTTAGGTGTATCGGAAAATTTCGGACATAAGAAGTCAGACATCTTTGGTTTATTAGTGGATAAATTCAGACAGAAATCCCATAGTTGGACTACTCGTTTCCTCTCTCCGTCCGGAAAACAAGTTATGCTCCAATTGGTTTTGATGGCTATGTCAGCTTATACCATGTCTTGCTTCAAACTTCCTTTATCTTTGTGTAGGAGATTACAATCAGTCCTTACCCTGTTTTGGTGGGATGCGTCTCCGGATAAACACTAAATATGTTGGATATCATGGAAACACCTTAGTACACCGAAAAATGCAGGAGGCTTGGGTTTTAAAGACATTGTGGTGTTTAATAACTCTCTCCTAGCCAAGCTAAGTTGGCGCATTCTCTCTAAGCCGGAATCTTTGTTAGCCCGCATTCTACTGTCTAAGTACAATCCTAATACTCCCTTTATGGATGCTTCAGCAACGTCGAGACCATCACACGGGTGGCATGGTATTTTATAAGGTCGAGAAATCCTCCAACAAGGCACCAGCTGGCTGGTGGGCGATGGAGATAGCATAAGGGTATGGAAAGACTCTTGGCTATCATTATCACAACCACTAATTCTGATTGGCCCAATTCCTGCTAACCAAGAAGATCTTCGAGTTAGCTCACTATTATCACAAGACAAAAGATCTTGGTATTGGAAAGCTATTTCATCTCTCATCCCACATTACAAACATCTCATACGAAACCTTCCTGCGGGTAGCATAAGATGTTCAAATAAACTTGTCTGGTTACCCTCTAAGTCAGGTTTGTACTCATCGAAATCGGGCTATGGTCTAACTACTACTCCTTCATTGCCGACAGTTCAGCTCAGCTTTAAATGGCAAGCTTTCCTTTGAAAATTACATACCACCCCTAAAATCAAATCTCTACTTTGGAAAGCTACAATGGATGGTCTTCCAGTTGGAGCTCAATTAGCAAAAAGAGGTCATCCTCAAGCTCTTCGTTTCCCTTGATGTAGGGAAGTAGAATCTACAACAAATATCTTCCTTCATTGTCCGTTTGCCACTGATCTTTTCCCACTCTCCATATTGTATCTTACAGATTCTCCCAGAAGATTCAATCTTGTCTTTCCTGTCCAAGAACGCGTCATCTCCTTGCTTACCTCCAGTGAATCTCCAAGATGCTATTGTCTTTGCCTGGATTTGTTGATATTTGTGGATTGCAAGAAAAAATTTGATCTTTGCACAAAGATCTTTCTCTTCTTTGGAAGTGATTACGAAAGCAGCGCAAGAGGCAAAGGAATGGGAATCTTCTCGTGCACTCCTAGCGAAGCCACAATCAGCCCCTACATATCCAAGTATCCCTGTCATTTCTAATGGCTTCTTTTGCTTAGTGGATGCCGCTTGGAATCCTTGCACCATGTCTGGTGGTGTCGGTTGGTGTTTCAAATCTCCTAATGGCAGTGTCATGGACATGCAATCGGACTCCTTCTTTCACAGTCTTTCGGCTTTTTCAGCAGAAGTAATGGGTCTTCTAGGAGCCATGAAGTTTGTTGTAGCTCTCAATCGAAGAGAGGTTATCTTTCTATCATGTTCTCAGCTACTTATCTCCATCCTCAACTCGAGCTCTTCTCATAATGAGCTTCATAGCGTGTTGAGCGAGATTAAGTTAATCCAATATGAGTTCATCTCTATGTTATTTCGGTTTATCCCTCGGGCTGTTAATTTTATCGCTGACTCTTTAGCTAAACAGGCGCTTCGACGTCTTGAGAACCCTGTTCCCTAAACTCTGTTTATTTTCTTAATGAAATTAATGTTTGACCAAAAAAGTTTTGGTGATATTTGTCTTTTGATTTGGGAATTCTGTAGAGAAGACGATAAACGAAGTGATTTAATGATATGTTAGCAGATGCTTTATAGAGTTAAATGTTGATTAATTGTTGATTAACTGTGAGTCTAAAATAGCCAACTCAACCAAAATTTTGATATTAAAAACATTTCGTTTATAAAATTAGGGATTAAAATGACCTACTTAAAAATACAAGCTTTTTGGCCAAAATTTGAAAGTTAAGATTTTTATGGCATTTTTCCAATACAAATTTGAAAACTCAGTTAATTGGTTTGATAAATGGTAAACTATTTACAAAAATAAAAATTATTACTCTTCAATAATAATTAAACCCATTACCAGTAGTCTTTTATTGGTATATCAAGTGATTTAATTAGGCGAGTAATTATTTAGAAGGAATTGTTATAACATTTTCTGTTGGAGGAATTGCAGTATATAACTGAAACATATGCTATATTTAACAAACTAACATCTACATATAGGTGTCGTGTAAGGTTTTATTTTAATATCATTTTAACTTTCTCTTACATCATATCTACATGAGAGAATGATTATTACGTGGAATTAGATATTTTTTTACTTTGACATTATTGATTATTGTCCCTACATATTTTTTGTTGTTGCTAGCTTAGGTTTTTTTTTTCCTTTCTAATCTAACTTTTTGTAGTCTTATTTATTTTTGGAGTCTAGATTTGAAATTTATGATTTATATTTTGGAGGTTTAGAATTTACATTTTGGGGTTTAAGATTTAGATTTTCGGACTTAAGGTTTATATTTTGGGGTTTAGGAATTATATTATGGGTTTAGATATTTTGGTTTATATTTTGGGGTTTTGGATTTATATTTTTTGGTTTTGGGTTTATATTTTGGGAGTTTTTAGTTTATATTTTGAGATTTTGGGTTTATATTTTGGAGTTTTGGGTTTATATATTGGGGTTTTGTGTTTATATTTTATTAATCAAATTTACTATTTACTTTTTAAAAAATCCGTTTTATATAATTTTTTTTTTTTTGATAACCCAGGTTTCCGGGCCCACGAGGTGTCCCGACTAGCCACGTGGTTGGCCAAATGGCACTCCACGTGTTGGCTCCTGGACGCTGCAGCCCTTATGTGAATTCCGCAGTAGCCGGGGTTCGAACTCGTGATGGCGGGTACCTCAGCTGAGGGTCCATTACCACTAGAGCTAGAGGCTCCGGTTGTTTTATATAATTTCAATCTTGTTAGATATAAAAAAATATTTGTTTTTTTATGTATGTTTTTATGATTTAATTATTTGAGTTGAAATGATTAATTTGTAAAGAATAAAGGGAGTGAAATTAAAAAATACAAAAAATGATTCACATCCACCTGCTGAGTATCTTCAAAACCAAGGGCGAGAGTGAGATATCTGTGATGTGTATATACCTAAAAATCTAATAATATACAAAATGGTTAGTTAGTTAATAAAGCACCTAGAGGTGGTTATTCACCTTATTCACCCTTTTCTATACTAGTCTGCTATAAATGCCAAAATATAAACAGGTCAGCAGACTATTTTGACACTAAAATAAATTCATAATGTCCCCAATTATTTTCTAAAGGGGCATTCTCAAAAATACTACCAAAAATTAGGTTTATTCTAAAATACCACACACTCCCAAAAATTCTAAAAGTACCACATGTTTTTTAAAAATACCACAAAAGTGTTTGTTCCAAAAATACCACAAAATTTGAAATAGCTTTAAAAGGTCAAATTTAAACTCTAAAACCTCAAAACTAAACTCTACCCCATTCAAAACTAAACTCTAAACTCTATTTAGTGAACATAAATCCAAAATTTTAAATTATAAACCCTTAAATTTTACTTTTTATGTTTGTGGTATTTTTTGAAAATTTGAGAGTATGTGGTATTTTTGGAATTTTTAGAAATGTGTGATAGTTTTGGAATTTAAAATTCTTTTGATGGTGTTTTAAAGAATTCCTCTTTTCTAAATCAGTGTGACATTTTTATTTTTATTTACAATTTGAAAACAAAAAAATTTATTTGAACGTCTACTTTTTTCTAATTGATGGCAAAATCTATACTATATAAAACTTCATTTTCTTACAATTCTAGGCTATCCACCTAGGATAAATAGCCACCCAATTAGATTATGACACATGTACAAAATTTTTAA
>OVBE01016854.1:0-10723 GCA_900406425.1 Iberis pinnata | reverse complement strand
TATATATAAATCATCCTGCTCAAACCCCCTATATATATATAGTGTGATCGTGGTCCTAACATTGTACCTCGGTTTTAAATATATATATATATATATACATATATATAAAAGCTTGCCAATATAGTTATGTAGATAATTATTTAAGATTACCAAACAATATTTAGAGTCCAATATGACAAAAAGATTTTCTTTGGTAGAGCATAGAACTCTCTAGTTCCGGTGGAGTCTTTCTTTCTGATGAACTTGGAGCATTGTGTGGTGGGTTTTCGAGCTTCTCTATTGTTTAGAAGAAAAATATGCTTTTCCGATCATATTTCAAAGCTCTCTTTTGTTTGGAAGGTTTTAAATATGGTCATGTTTCAAGCTAAAGTGTTGGAATCGTGGTTCTCTGATCCTTTTGGTTAGGGTGATCCTTGTTTCTTAAGTTCTTAAATCGGTATTTTTAGATGTCTGCAGAAATGGACAGAGCACTCGTAGCTATGTCGCTAGAGGAAAAAGAGTTAGGACCTCTACAAATTCCAGATCGTCCAGATTACTTCTCGGTTGAGAAGAATGAGTTTGGCTTGATAGGTCGAATCTTGAATCCTCAGTGCCAAAATGTTTTGGATGTGGTCTTGGATATGCCAAGGAAATGGAAAAAAATGGGAGAGTGAGAGGTCTGGCTCTTACGAAGGAGAGGTTTCACTTTATTTTTAACTATGAACGTGATCTATTAGAAGTGATGGAGAAGGGTGTTCAGTCCCACAATGATTGGACTCTATCAATTGAGAGATGGAAACGGAATCCTCCCGAAGGTTATCTTCAGTTTGTTCATATTTGGGTACAAGTAAGAAATATTATGGTTGACAACTATATTGTTGTGCCAATTACTGATATGTGCGAAACCTTAGGAAGAGTTGATGTAGTCTCTCTAGATGAAACTAAATCCCAAAGCAGAGAGTATGTAAGGGTAAAGATCTTATTTGATGTAGCAAGTCCTCTGAGTCAAAATCGATAAATATTGCAGCCATATGGGGAGAGATCTATGATCTATTTTGCGTATGAAAATATTCATAAACGCTGCTATAAGTGACAAAGATTAACTCATGAGAAGCCAGTGTGTCCTTTTCTCAACAAGCAGTCATCTAATCCAGATTCTCAAGGGGGGGGATTCAGAACAGACAAAGAACACAAATTCTCGTGATTCAGATGAAACTCTGTCTAAAATCATCAAAGATAACCTTGGAGGTCCTAGCTCTATTGCTGGAAGACTTATAATAGCTCCAAAAGTGCTAGAAAAAATGAGAAGATACCTAACCTCAGTTAATGGTGATGATAGATCAGTGAAAGAAGCTCGAATAGCAACATCTTTACAAGAAGTTGCAAAAGACCCAATGATGCAGAAACGAGTGTTAAGGCTGGAAAAACTTCCCACTGTGTCTGAAAATTTAGACAAGATAAATGTATTGTCTTTGATTATAATCCAGAGAACATTTCCCAAACTACTAGTTGCAATGTCTCTCGTCCTAAACTCTTGGTTAATGCTCTAAAATATGGAAGAACCCAATCTACTCCTCTGCCTTTGAGACACTACCGTATCAAGGTTCAAGAAGTGAGGGTGAAGTGTTGAATATTGAAGTATCAACTGGTCGAGTAATGCCGATAGATGCCGGAACATATGGAATAAGAAAGAAAAGAACTTATAAAAGGAAAAACCAAATTACAGTGACTAGAGGAAAGGATATAACATTAAATAATAAGCAGCAAATGATGATGGATATTTCATAGACAAATCCTGAAGAACGAAGAGACAAGAGGAAACTAGAAGAGATGCAGCTTAAGGAACTTTCAGATCATCAGGCTGGTGATTCAGAACAGAGGGAGACTGCAGATACAACCTCTGGAAGATTGAAGAAACAAAAAAAAATCTAAAGTTTTGGCGGACCCAATGGAGGGTCTGCCCAAGATTTAATGTCTTTTGTAAATTGGAATTGCCAAGGTATTGGGAGTACTCAAGACTTGGTAATTCCAAGACTGAGGGAAATAAGAAGAACTTATTTTCTGGATATTATTTTTTTATGGAAACTAAGAAGAAGCATAATGAATTAGTAGAATTTCAAGCTTGGCTAGGCTATGATAGACTCTTCACGGTATATCCGATAGGATTAAGTGGGGGTTTTGATCTTTTTTGGAAGTCTTCAGTTTGTATTGAAGTATTGTCTTATTGTAAAAATATGTTGGATATTAAAGTATCTTTTGGTAATGTTTACTTCTATATGTCATGCATCTATAGGGAACCAAATCAAAATCTCAAACTCATGTTTTGGGAAAGGGTGATCCGTATTGGTATAAATAGAAGATCCTTCGTGTATGCTTGGAGATTTTAATGAAATAAGATCTAATGAGGAAAAGTTGGGAGGTCCTCCTAGGAATGCCAAACTTTGTGAAGACTTTAACATGATGTTGCAGATTTGTGATATGAAAGAACTAAACTTTCATGGAAATGGTTTTACGTGGAGTGTGGAGTGGGTGGAGATACAAGAAATGGATTCAATATAAATTAGACCGGTGCTTTGGAAATGAATCATGGCTGCATATGTTCCCTGAAGCGAATCAGGTTTTCCTTCCTAAAGAAGGCTCAGACCATAGACCGATTATTATGCATTTGATAGCTAATCAAGAAAACAGAAATGGACATTTCATAATTGATAAAAGATTGACAGAGAACCAATAATTTAAGGCAGAGATTAAAAGAGAATGGTCTAGAAGATTGCCAGGCCACATCAACTTGGTAATAGAAAGATTAAGAAAAAGTAGAAAAGGTTTGTGTAAGTGGAAAAAAGATAACATTATCAATGCAGATTCCAACAAGAGCTGCAAAATCAATTAGATCAAGTGGAATCAAGCCTCTCACCTTCTTTTGAGAATTTATGTGACAAGAAGCTGCAACTAAAATTAGCATATAGGGATGAAGAATCGTATTGGAGTCAAAAAGCAAGAGAAAATTGGTTGAAGGAGGGATACTGTAATTCAAATTTTTTCCACGCCTCTGTTAAATCCCAGAGAATCAAAAGGAGATTAGATTTTCTGGTGGATGACAGTAATGTTAAACATCATTCAGAAGCTTCAAAATGATCAATTGCTGCTTCGTTTTTCTCAAATATGTTCGTATTCTCAAATCCATCCAAGATCCCTTCTTGTTTGTGAACTTCCCGTCTAAGGTTACTCCGTCAATGAACAGAAATCTCACTAGTCTGGTTTCCAACGAAGAAATGAAAAGAGCAAATTTTTCGATCAATCCTAATGCAGCTCCTGGTGCAGGCAGAATGACAGCAAAATTCTTTCAATTTTATTGGGAGTTTGTTGGGAACCAAATAACGTAGGAGATTCAGTCCTTCTTTCTTACTACAAAATTAACGAAAGGATGGAAATTACACTTTGCTATTTCTTATCCCAAAAAACAAAATGCTGAGAGGATGATGGACTTAAGACCGATCAGCATGTGTTCGGTGCTCTATAAAATAATATCGAAGATCCTTGCTGAGAGGCTTAAACAGATCCTTCCACAAATCATTAGTCCTTCTCAATCTGCTTTTGTCCCTGGGAGACTTATTTCAGACAACGTTCTTATAGCCAACAAATTTAATCATGCTCTCCAAATATATGTGGAACTGTCGAATAATGGATTAGCAATTAAAACGGATATCTCAAAAGCGTATAACAGGATCGTGTGGTTATACTTGAGGAAAATTATGATAGTAGTGGGATTTAGTGAAACTTGGATTCACTAGATTATGGAATGCGTTTCTTCTCCTACATTCTCATTCCTAATCAATGATGTTCCTTTCGGTATGATATCTCTGCAAAAAGGTCTCAGACAAGGCGATCTATCTCAAAATTCTTGTTCGTTTTATGTATTGAAGGTCTCATTTACTTAATAGAGCAAGCAGAAAGGGAATGAAAGATTAATGGTCTGCATCTTACCCCCGAAGGAAAGTCGGCCAGTCATCTTTTTTTTGCGGATGATAGTTTGTTCCTTTGTCAAGCGAAAGAAGAACACATCAGAGGTTTGTTTCAAACTATGAGACTGTATGAAAAGATGTCTGGACAAGTGATAAATCTGGCCAAATCTGCAATATCATTTGGTTCCAATATGAATGAGGAATTGAAATTAGCAATTAAAGAGATACCCAAGATTCAAAATGAAGGAGGGACTGTTCTTACTTAGGGCTTCCGAAATGTTTTCGTGGTTCAAAGGTGAAATTATTGGAGTATATTCATGAAAAACTGAATAATAGACTTAGCTCATGGTATGTGAGAATTTTGTCTCAAGGAAAAAAGGAGATTCTTCTCAAATTTGTTGCTCAGGCTATGCTAATCTATGCATTGTCCTGTTTTAAGCTGCCAAAATCATCCGCGAAAGCCTTGACTTTAGCAATGTCAAACTTCTTGTGGAATGCACTCGAAGGGAAAAAGAAGATTCATTGGATTAGTTGAGAAAAATTATGTTTACCAAAAGTCTTAGGTGGATTCGGATTCAAGAATTTGGTTTGTTTCAATCAATCTCTCTTAGCTAAACAGGTTTGGAGAATTATGAAATTTTCGAATAGTCCACTAGCTTTAATCCTTAAAGACCTATACTTCAAAGACTCATCTATTTTTGATGCTCTAATTCCAAAATGACCATCCTATGGATGGAGAAGTCTTATGCTTGGTCGGGAATTGTTGAGAAAGGGATTAAGGAAGATGGTTGGAAATGGTCAATCAATGAACGTTTGGACAGATTGTTGGATTTTTGATGGTGTGATGTGATAGGTTAAAAATTTAAATACTGCAGAGAACAGTTCAAAGTAGTATAGCAAAGGTATCGAATCCACAGAGACCTAAAAATGCACGTTCAATTTTAACTTCAAATCTAGCTAAAGCAAGAATAATAGATTGTATATCGAATTCAAAACGGTAAATAAAAACGGTTAAAAACTTATAATATAAAAACGCTAGGCATTAGGGAAATCCGTAGGTAATCAGGTTTAAAGTCAAGTTAACATGCATGATTTAGATTGAAAATAGTTCTCAACATGAAAAACGAATGTGGAATAATCCCTCCCAGAGTATTAAAACCTATGATTGAATTGCCAGAGACAAACTTCCGCCGTCTTTAAAGAAATTTGATCATGCATTACAATCAAATTCAATTGTTCATAAGCATTAAAACAATACTCCCACAAGTTTAAACACTTATTCATCTAAATTAGGTCAGGTTTCTAAATCAAATCCCTTTGTATTTATCAACCTATAATCATGAACTAGGTGATCAAGCTAATTCATGCATTAAGAACAAATTTAGACTAAGAACCTAACAAATTCAATCCTACAATGTTAAACCTAACATTCAAACCTGTTTTCCCCAGGCAAACCCTAAAACCTAACTAGTAAACTACTCAGACATATCAAAGCAAACACAAATCAATTTATGAATAGAACACATGATTGAAAACAATAAAATATATATATATTAAAAGAGGGTTCAGAATTTCTTCTCCAAATACAAGGTTCAAAAAATTTTCTAAAAGAAAAGCTCTCAAAATGGCAAAAGTAAAAGTGTGTAAAAAAACCGAAGCCAAAAGGCTTTAATAGTAAAAGGGAAGATAATATAAAACTGGAAAAGTTGGATAAGCTTGAAGACTCTTTTTGCAAAATATGGAAAACTTCAGAAATTCTCGTATGCATGGTGGACCGATCGGTCTAGGCTCAGACCGATTGGTCTGGCTTCTCCATGAACGTGTGGACCGATCGGTCTAGCTCTGGACCAATCGGTCTGGATCTTCTGTTTTATCTGGATGTTCAGACCGATCGGTCTAAGGCTGAACCGATCGATCTGAGGTCTTTGTGACTTCAATTCTTCAGATTCACCAATCTGAGACCATATCGGCTTTTCAATTCTTCACTTAGCCAAAATCCATCCAGTTAAACAACAATTCAGCACTTTTAATCCAAATCGACCCATAGACCTGAAAGTCTTTAAAAGGTTCCAATTTGCAAAGAAAGAACTCAGATAATGCATTCTAACAGGCATAAATGCCCACTAAAATGCATTAAATCTGAGTAATATCACCTCCCCCAGACTTAGATCTTTGCTTGTCCTCAAGTAAAGCAAGATTTAATCCGGAGAAGAGGTTTGAAAGGGACCACACTGAAACTCCCAAAATCTCAGAAACCTTAGGCACAATATCAAAATTCAAAAGACACCAATCTCAAATAACTACCTAGACTGGACTGTTTACCACCACTGAACTAATAAGCCGTTTCCTACTCTAAATCCCAAATCAATAAAGTATCAAATCAAATCAACCAGCTCTTTAAAATTCATTTAAGTAAAGATACATGTATTCTCATCTATGGTATATCAATCAGTTTACTCAATTACCTTTTCTATCAAAATGCCCATACCAAACAGAGCATCAACCGACTTCCAGTCTTGATCATTTTTCTCCCTTTCTCAAATTTTTTTTCTTTCTAATGATTCGCACTTTTCTGCGTTTTTTCTTTTCTTTCTTTTCTTTCTTTTCATGTTCGCACTTTTCTGCGTTTTCATGATTCTAACTATTTTTCAACAGCCTCGGCAATGACTACGGACTTCAAGGTCACGCTTTCAAAAATTTTTCTAAACCGGTTTTTCTTCTTTCTTTGTTATTTTTTTTTACTTTTCTGAAGGGAGAGAGAGAAAGGACCCGAACCATAATGGAAGAACTTGTCGGCTTTACAGAACATTGAAGAGCAAAGTACATAATTCTCAAAGTAAATCAACACCATAGAAAAAAATAATTCCAAATTCAGATTAAGTCCTATTATGGCAGAGCTAGCATCAAATCATCAATAACTTCAAAGACTAAAACTTTCAAAAACAAACAATCAGCAATGGGGTTTCAATCCTAATCTCAGCAAATCATCTAAGTCAGTAATCTAGAGAAGATCGAATACCATACCCACACTTGGTTGAATATCATCATGGATTTTTATCATGGTTCCTTCGACTCAAGACTCAGTGAATTCCAAAACAAAAATTTTTGAAAAATTTCATCATTTCTGACAAACATCCAAAATAAACTTGAGATTCGTGTTAGTACATAGTCCCTCCCCCAGACTTACTTCACACCGTCCCGGTGTGAAAATAAATCAAAGAGAAGGAGAAAATAGGAAAAATACATAAGTCTAAAAGAAAAAGAGAATAACATGAGTTCAAAAGAGCATAGCGCAGACTCATCAGAAGGAAGTCGGTGGTTGGTCGAATGGGGTAGAGTCATCAGGTGGTAGAATGTCGTCTGAAGGTGAACCGTCATCAGAACAGGCTCTAGCTGAGCTCACAGGTGCTGCCTAAAAAGCATGCTCCAAATCCTCATCGATGTGCTGGCGGTCACGAGATGGGGAACGGAAACAGGAAGGACGAAGTCTCGAAATAGTCCTCTTGAGATGCCTCATCAAACTGCTGTTGCGCCTCATCATCACATTGTTGCGCTCCTGAGAAGTCATAATCCACTCCAGCTTCTCTTCGGGAGTCATATCAGCTCGGCGCGGTGGTAAGTCAAACTCACTGTAATCAACCTGCTCATCAGAGTCATAATCAGATACCTGCGCATAAGAAGAACGAGGATGGCTGCGACTCGGTCCACCAGATAGCAAAGGAATGTCTGTGGTTCCAGCTGAACCACCCGCCAAGTGTTGTGGACCGGGTAAGAAGCAAATGTTATCTATGGAGACAAGTCGAGTGATCTCAGAGTTCGGGAGAGGGCATTGTAGAGGTGCGCCGGAGAGGTTGTAGAACTTGTAGATGTTGTTCTAACATACTAGCAATCTTCAAGTAATTTATGTCCATGAACAATAACTCCTTTTTGCACTCAAACCGCTGAACCGGAAGGCCAACATGCTCCAGAATGGGAGTAATTAGACTCCCTATCACCTCAATACGCGTAGGGTTAGCTAAAGCTAACAACTTACGGCAACAAGAATCTCAGAAAAGAGAAAACCCAAGTTGGTGTGCAATTCCTTTTTATGTGGGCTCTCATAGATCGAGCCTATCAATTAAATTATACCAAAATGAAAGAACTCAAGCCCGGCTTCACGCAAAGAGCCTGCATCATCCTTTCCATAGAAAAGGAGATTAAGAATCCGCGCAAAGATGCGGATGGCAGGGTTGCAAATTCTAGCTTGCTTGGCTGCTCTAGACTTCAAGTTTCCCCGAGCAATAAGATCCCATAAGGTATGGTGTTCCGTAAACTCGGTCATAAACCTCTTGTAGCCAATCGTGATAAACCCCATAATTTCACACAAAGTCCTCATAGTCAACTCATAATATTGCCCAAGGACAATAAAGCAAAGATAAGTCTCGGAAACTCGGGGTGCCTTCGGGTTAATGTGTTGAAGGGGGACTGAGGCAAGGAATTGCCTAGCGAGATCAGTGTAGAGCGGATATACGGTGAACAGGAAACCTTCAAAGCCAACTTGCTCGAGCATCAAAGTAACAACATCCAAGAGATCCAAATTGGCCAATGTGTCTTTGTCTACGAACCGGGAAGCCCTGAAATCAGACTTCAATAAGTAGTTGTAGAAGAGTGAGTCAAAATCATCCTAAACCAGTCCCAAGTCGCGGTTCTTCCATCCCCTATTCCAAGTCGTGGTTCTTCCATCTCCTCTCAGAGGACAATGTGCTAGAAGTGATATCGAGATTGAGAGTGAAAGGCTGCTTCGCTGGTCTAGGCCAAGGGGCTGCGCACAAGTTAGGATCAATAGGTGCATATGAAGCAAGCCCCTTTCCTTTATCAACTCGCATGCTTTGTTTGGTGCGCTTCATAGATGGTTCACCGGAAGGAGGTTGTGGAGGGTTGGTAGGTTTGGTAGTGCAATTCCACTTCGGACGTCCGATGGCAGGTGTTTGGTTCTGAGACATCTGCAAAAGAAACAAGACTCAAAAGAGAATGAGTGTTTATTCAATTCGCAAACACAAACAGCTTATGGTTCACATTAATTGAGCAATATTAAAGACATATTAGCAAGAGAGATATGTGAACTAACCAGTCATTTAACAATTCCAAACCAAACAATCAATTGAAATGAGCATCATATGTTGGCATAGGAGCAATGATCGAGCAATACTAATTGAGATTAGCAAGAATCAAGAATGAAATAACGAGGTATCCAACTAAAGATGATGCATTGAGTAGGCTCCAGAACGAACCAAATAGTCATTGTAAATGCTTAAGCAATCATCAACAAGTATCACACCATTAAGTATCAAATTGTGACTATTGAAACAATGTAGACTATGTAGAGAATAGACAAGAGATGATCAAGCAATACTAACCAAGAAATTAGCAAGAATCATAGTCATTAAGCATCTACTAGTCCTAAATTGAAGTAATCATATGGAAACAAGAGCAATGCATTCAACAATCATCAAATTTCCCAAGTTTCTCAAAGTGGTGAATCAAAAATCCATTCTTAAGCAAATATTATCATGCAACCATCAATATCAATTAGGAGAGGCAAATAGGGTGTAGTAGTGTCGAATTTCAACTTAGATCAACCCAATTCGCGAGAAACCCAAACCCTAGGTCAATTTTCAGATTCAAAGCAAAAAAGGGGGTTTGTAGCCATGCCTTTGGTGAATCGAGGATGGGGTTGAAAGTAAGAGATTAGCCCAAAAAAATCAAATGGAATCAACCCAAGAGATGAAAAAATCAATGGAGATTTGATGGATAAGAGCAACAGAGATCAATGGAGGTTTTGTTCTAAAGAGGGAAGTGGAGGTGAAGACGAGGAAGGGGAAATCGAGATTTAGGGTAGGAGAAGGGAAAAATCGGTCCAATTCAAGTGATTTGGGTTTAATCCAGTTTAAAATCAGAATCCAAAAATCAGTTTTTCGGTTTACCTGGGCCCGGACCGATCGGTCTGAAGGCGGACTGATCGGTCTGAAGGCGGACCGATCGGTCCAAATATACGAAACTCACCAGAATGAATGGAAAGGTCGGTCTGACCTGGACCGATCGGTCTGAATGCTACGTAATCCCCTGATGGTCCGGACCGATCGGTCTATGGTTGGACCGGTCGGTCTGAGGCTCCGACTCCAAAAACACTTCTTTTCTCTTGCATTTTTTTCTAAGGCACTCATGAACACAAAACTAGAGTTAATAGGTTAGTAACTAAGACTCAAAATAAGACTCCAAATAGACTCAAAAACTGACTCGAATAAATAACTAATAAGAAAATAGTGGGTTACCTCCCATTCAGCGTTTGGTTGACGTCATTATCTTGACGGTCTTACCTCTAATTGGAGGTAGGATCAGCAAGAGGTATGTCAGTTACCTCTGAGAGCTCTAAAGTAGCTAGATAAGGCTTCAGCCTTGACCGTTCACAACGAACTCACCACCTTGGCGATTACATAGAACAACCGCACCATAGAGTCTCACTTTATTGACCGTAAACGGTCCACACCATCTATATTTTAGCTTACTGATAGTAGGGAGTTTGTGTCCCTGGGTTATCAATCACCCACGTTGTAGTATGGGCTTTTATGTCAATCCATNGGGTAAGGTCGTTCCTGAGGACAAAGGGTAACTGACTTGGGTATCCATCATGGGTTACCTAGGTACCTAACATACCTCAAACAATGAGCTGACCCCTAAACAGTAGTTCAACTAACAATCAATTCCAATGTCTTGGCAACCAATCTCAAGCAAGACAATCATAG
>OVBE01016853.1:0-10723 GCA_900406425.1 Iberis pinnata | reverse complement strand
AGAAGAAGCACAGAGCCGGAAAGATATAATTGATAGGATTGATCGTTGGCTATCAGCGTGCGAAGAAGAGAACTGGCTAGAAGAATACAATCAGGATGGGAACCGATATAGCGCTGGAAGAGGTGGACATGTAAATCTAAAACATGCAGAACGGGCACGGATTATAGTTAACAAGATTCCATGTATGATNCAATGGTTGACAATCTCATCAAGAAAACACTTTTATGGGAGGGAGAAACACAGAGATCATTTCTGTATGATGGTGTTAGATTGGTATCCATACTTGAAGATTATAAATTGACAAGGAAACAGCAAGAAGAGGAAAAGAAACGATACCGGGTTTGTCAAAAATACTCTCTTTTGTATAACCCTCAAGGTTGCCTGTTAAAACAGAGTTTGCTAATCTTTTTGTCTGTAGGATCAAAAGAAGATGCAGGATCTGTTATTAAACAGGATGGAATCTACGTATGGATCAAGACCGAGTCCAAGAAGAAGCAACACTGTAAAAAAGCATAACGGGTACGTATCATCAATGCCTCCTACGCCTCGTAGGAGCTCTGACATTACGACTCCAAGATCTTACCAAAACGGATATTTCAAGGAAGTTAGAAGGATTTCAACTGGTCCTCTAAACTTTGTGGCTATACCAAAGGAAGATTCTGTGTCTACATACACTTCGGTTTACAGCTCTGAACCAAATTCACCGTTACAAAACTGAGTTTCATATAGACCGGCTAGTACTAATAGATGAACAGGAGGAGTTGCTGATCCAGATGAAAGTAATCGTAGACAATTAGTGTTTGTATGTTTGTTACTTTGAGTTGACTTTTTTTATGACTGATTTTGGGAGAGCGTAGAAAAAATGGGTGTTTTGTGGTGTGTTGTGTGAATGTGTGTATATGATATTTTGTCGTTTGATTACAGTGAAACACAACTTCAGCTGAATGTGTATGGTCATGTCTACAATTGTTTTGGAATATTGATGTGATGTTCTTGTTTTGTTTAGTGAAACTTTTTATATGTTTTAAAGCCTTTATGAAAGAAAAAAAAGAACTCCCTTAGGATGGGGCACACAACTCTCTTATTCAATTAGAAGGTTTCTTTTTTATTGAATATAGAACTTTTGAAGTTGCTTTTCATCTTAAAATCCGACCTCCACCGTCTGCTACAGTTGAGTCAGCCTCCTTTCACCTAACTTTTTCGCATCTTTCTCTCTAATCGACTAAGATATTCTTTCTCTATTCGTTTTCTTAGTTATCTTGAATCAATTTGTTCTATTTTTTTTCAAGATCTCTTTGGATAGTAAACATTTCGCCTGAAATGGATAGAGCTCTAGCTGAAATGTCGATTGAAGAAGATGAAGAGCCAGTCTTGTTGCCAAATCGACCAAAGTTTTCTTCTGCAATAAACAATGAAATGAGCTTAATAGGTAGGATCTTGAACTCAATTTGTCAACATGTTTCGAATGTAGTGCTAGACATGCCAATGAAGTGGCATAGACAAGGTAGAGTCAGAGGAATAGCTCTCACCAAAGAGCGGTTTCAGTTTGTGTTCAAATATGAACATGATTTGCAGGAGATAATCTTGGAACGTTGGAGTTCTATTCCATCTCCAAACTTTCTCCAGTTTGTTCCGATTTGGGTTCAGATGCGTAACATTCCAGTGGATCACTATACGGAGGAAACGATTATGTATATTGGTGATTTCATTGAAAAAGTAGATGTGGTTGCTTTGGATACTTCTAAGTCTCAAGCGAAGGATTATGTTAGAGAAAGAATCATCTTTGATGTATCAAGACCTCTTCGAAATTCAAAGGTTTTTACTCTCCCTTCAGGCGAACAAGTGATGGTTTTCTTTGCGTATGAATTGATTCAGAAACGATGTTATAAATGTCAGAGATTGACTCATGAGATAAATAGTTGTACGACTATCCTCAAAGATTCTCAGGAGAAAGTATTTCCAAAGCTCAGAAGAGTAATAAAAGCCCTCAAACTCCAATCATAACTCATGAGGACCCTTTGTTTGGTCTTATCCATGAACATCGAGTAACCAAAAACATAGCCACATGACGTCCCAAAATAGTCCTTGAAGTAGAAGCGGAGAAGAGTATAATTACTCAAAAAATGGTGCTAGGATTGGAGAAGCCTCCTGTTTTCACTAAAGATTTAGACAAGGGTAAGGGACATATCTTTGAGTTTTATTCTGATGTAGTGTCTCAAACTGCCAGTTGCGGTCAGAATAAGCCAAATCTTCTCTCGGCTTCTATTAAAGCTCATAGGACAACACCCACACCTTTAAAAGAGAACCCACCTAAAGAGTTGCAAGTCACTGATAGAGAGGAAATACCAAAGATAGTAGGCACAGGGGAACCAATGGTGTTTCAACTCACTTCTGCAGAAGCAGGTAGCTTTGGAATCAGAAAAAGAGACAATATATAAGGAGAAATCCTCTCAAGATCCCCAAAGCTCCATCTCAAGAAAGATAGAAGGAGCATTTGAAGGCTGAAGATGATTCAATGGAAGGAACACAAAGGAAAAGGAAAGCAAATGACACATGAAAAGAAGATATTACTCGGTTTTAATGCAATTTAGTGGATATTTATGTCTGCTATTATGCATTATCTAGCTTTTTCCTTGCATTTCTGGCATATTTTCATGTTTATAGATGTTTGAGTCGATTTGGACTTAAATTGATGATTTTCTACATATTTTTAGTCTTAGATTGATCAATTCGGAATAATGAAGCCTTGGACAAGCCAGATCGATCGATCCAAACTTCTAGAAGGATCAGACCGATCAGTCTAGCCAGACCCGTAGAACAAAAATCGATCGGTCTTGCCTCATATCGATAGATCCATACTCTCTGCGAGAAATTTGAAGATTTTCCATATTTTGCAAAAGAAACCTAAAGCTTATTTTATTTTCCTGTTTTAATTATTTTCTTTTTTACACTATAAAGCCTTGTGGCTTAGTTTATTTTACACTACGCTTTTACAATTTTAGTTTATAAAGAGACGAATTCCGAACCCTGTATTTGAAGAAAAATTATGAGCTTCGATCTTTATAATATCTATTTTATCTTATTGATTATATGTTCTTATTTGATGTTGTATTGTTCTCGCTTTGCAATGTTTGAGTAGTTCCATAGTTAAGTTTTAGGTTATCCCAGGGATCCATGTTTGATTGTTAAGGTTATTCATAAAGGGATTGAATTTGTTAGGTTTTTATTCTAGATTTGATCTTAATGCATGAATTATCTTGATCACATAGTTCATTGATAATAGGTTGATAAACACAAAGGGATTTGGTATAAAGATCTGACATAATCTAGATGAGTAAATGTCTTTGCTTGCGGAAGTATTGTCTTAGGGGTTTATGAACTTATCAAATCTGAATTGTAATGCATGTTTAAATTATCTAAATACGACGAGAGTTTGTCTTTAGTAATTCGAACATAAGGATCTAATACTTCGGAAGAAGATTAGTCTAGTTTCTGTTTTTTGAGTTGAGAACATTTTTCAAAGAAAATTCTTGCATGATAACCTGACTACTTGTGGATTGCCTATTACCTGACGCTTTTTAATATTTGATTTACTTCATTTTAATTACCATTATTTGCTTTAATTCAGTTACACAATCTTTTCATTATGTCTTAGCTTGATTTGAAATTAAACTGAAAGTCATGCTGTTTGGTCTCTGTGGATTCGACCATTTACTGTGCATGTTCTATGCAGTGTAGTTTAGAAATTAAATTCTAGACCTATCAAAGGAAAAGACAAAGCGCTCAAACATTGGGATGGTCCCCATGAAGGGACCATCCGGGAAGTAATGTCTTTTATAAGTTGCAATTACCAAAGCTTGGGCAAGCCTCAAGACTTGGTAATTCCTCGACTCAGGGAATTTGACTCAGGGAATTTTTCTCTTTCATATTCCATGATGTTTTATTTCTAATGGAAACTAAGAATAAGTATAAAGTAGTAGATATTAAGGCTTAGCTAGGCTATGGCATATTGTTTATGTCAATCCCATTGGATATAGTGGAGGTTTAGCTTGTTTTTGGAAAAGTGGGATGGCCTTAAATTTTTTGCATGCTACCAAAAACCTTTTGGATGTTCATATTAAATGGGAAAGTTTAAGTTTTTATGTGACTTTTGTATATGAGGAACCTATTCAACAATACATACACTTGATTTGGAAAAAAAAAAAATCTTAAGAATTGGTCCAGCAAGAGTTAAACTTTGGTGCATTCTTGGTGACTTTAATGAGACCTTGCACAATGAAGAGAAGTTAGAAGGACTAACCAGAAGTGAAGCTTCTTTTCATCCTTTTGTTGAAAAGAAGCTTGTTTTTGGAAAATATTAAGGCTTAGCTAGGCTATGGCATATTTTTATGTCAATTCCATTGGATATAGTGGAGGTTTAGCTTATTTTTGGAAAAGTGGGATGGCCTTAAATTTTTTGCATGCTACCAAAAATCTTTTGGATGTTCATGTTAAATGGGGAAGTTTAAGTTTTTATGTGACTTTTGTATATGAGGAACCTATTCAACAATACATACACTTGATTTGGAAAAAAAACTCTTAAGAATTGGTCCAGCAAGATTTAAACTTTGGTGCATTCTTGGTGACTTTAATGAGATCTTGCACAATGAAGAGAAGTTAGAAGGACTAACCAGAAGTGAAGCTTCTTTTCATCCTTTTGTTGAAATGTTATCTTTGTGCCATCTTACATAATTACCTTATGAAGGTAATAATTACACATGGGAAGGATGGAGCACAAGCTGTAGATTCAAAGAAAATTTGATAGATGTTTTGAGAATAAAAGATGGCTTAATCTTTTCCCTACATCATCTCAAGAGTTTATGGATAAATGAGGCTTCAACCACATACCAATTTGGCTTAAGTTGTTGCCTCAAATCCAATCCTTTCGAGGAACTTTCAGATTCGATAAGAGACTAATTGTTGAAGATGGATTTTCCAATTTAATTAGAGAAACCTGGAGAAGTAACAGAAGAGATGCAGAAAAATTACTCTTAGATAAAATTAGAATGTGCAGAAAAGCCATAAGTCATTGGAAAGAAAAAGATAAAGATACCAACTTAGAAATCAAAGTCAAAGCTTTGCAGAGTGATTTAGATAGAGAAAATCGGCATAAAATCCTTCTCAACAGCAAGTTAGAAGTTTAAAAGCATATTTAATCAAAGCATGCAATGAAGAATAATCATTTTGGAGTCAAAAAGTAGGGAAACTTGGTTGAAAGAAGGAGACTGAAACTCCAAATTTTTTCATGTTGCCGTAAAAGATTCCGGAGCCAAAAAAGAAATTGGAATTTTTGATATCTCAGGATGGTACTCGATGTTTCTCAGAAGCTTCGAAAGGGGAAATAACATCTCAATATTCTTACGATTTGTTCACTTCTTCAAGATAATCTATCCACAAACACAAGTATTAAGGGTTCAAGAAAAAAGTATCAAAAGCAATGAACCAAAAACTTATAAAACCGGTCTCACCCAAATAAATCACAAAAGCTTTGTTCTCTATTAGATCAGAAGCAGCTCGAGGAGCCGATGGAATGATTGCATGCTTCTTCCAAGCTTTCTGGAGAATCTTAAAGGATCAAGTAATCCATGAAGTGCAACAATTTTTTATCACAAGTTCTTTCCCGTTAGAATGGAACTTCACCCACCTCAGTCTCATCCCAAAGATAATTGATCCTTGTAAAATGATAGATTTGAGACCTATCAGTCTCTGCTCCACTTTGTATGAGATAGTGTCAAAGGTGATGGTTCACAGATTGAAACCAATTCTGGATAAGGTGATATTACCAACACAATCAGTCTTTGTTCCTTCCAGACATATTTCTGACAATATTTTAATTGCACATGAGATGATACATGCGCTCAAGACCAATGAAGCAGTGTCAGGAGATCATCTAGCTATCAAATAAGATTTATCTAAAGCCTACGGCAGGTTAGAATGGAATTACGTGAAGCTAATGTTGAAGTTACTTGGTTTCCATTCTAAGTGGATACAATGGACATTGTACTGTATTTCGAAAACATCTTTTGCGGTGCTAATCAACAATCAACCATTTGGTTTAATCCAACCACAAAGAGATATTAGACAAGGAGATTCAGTGTCGTCCTTCATCTTTTTTTATGTAGAGAAAGCCTTATTTATCAACTGAAATAAGCAGGACAGAGAGACCTGATTCAAGAGATTCAACTAGATGAACAAGGGATTACAATTAGTCATTTGCTATTTGTAGATGACAGTCTTTTTATGAGCAAAGCTTCTGAAGTTCATTGCGCCAATCTCCTCCAAGTTTCACAGGATTATAACAGTGACTCTGGTTAACTCATGAACCTAGATAAATCTGCTATAACATTCAGGGGAAAAGTACAAGAAAAGACTAAAGAAGCAATTAAAAAGATTACAAGAATACAAGATGAAAGAGGTATGAGTATGTATTTAGGTTTACCATAATGCTTCAATGGGTCAAAAGTTAAAATTCTCAGTTTTATTCAAGACAAACTCAAAGCAAGACTTTCTTCATAGTATGCAAGATTCTTATCACAAGGGGTAAAGAGATTTTAATTAAATCAGTAGCAATGGCTCTTCCAATATTCGTAATATCGTGCTTCAAATTAACTAAGACCTCGGGGAAAAATATAGCAGCCGCAATAGTAGAGTTTTGGGGGTCCTCAGTGCAAGGAACAAAGAATAATCATTGGAAAAATAGGAATAATCTTTGCAATCTGAAAGCCCTAGGTGGTATAAGTTTCAAGGATATTTTCTGCTTTTTAAAGCCTCTTATCCAAAGATTTACGAAGCACATATTTTAAAGATGGATAAGTGATGATAACTACTGTGGGAAAGTCGCCTTCTTATGGGTGGAGAAACTTATGTTTTGAAAATGAGTTAATCATGGAAGGTTCAAATAAGCTAATAGGAAATGGAAAATCATCGCTGACGTGGTTAGATAACTGGATTGCTGATGAAACGATGAGGAGGCCTTTGATCCCTCTAATTAAGATTGATCAAAGAGTGACATATTTAATAGATTTTCAGAAAAGAGACTGAAATCATAGATTGCTAAAGGAGTTGTTTTTTCAGAGAGATATAGACATTATAACCCAATGAAAGCTAATTGTGTTTACCTATGATTATTGGGTTTGGACCTACAACACTTATGGATATTACAATGTGCAGTCAAGGTATAAGATTGTGTGTCTGATTAACAAAAACGAGATCGTGTAGGAAGCAGGGATCCAACCATCAACCAATGAGATCACAAACGCCATTTGGTCTATAGTGATGCCATCAAAGCTTAAGATCTTCTTGTATTTTGGAACCTCCTAAAGCAAATAGAGGATCTACATTCATCGCCAAAAGTGTAATCTCTATTTTTAATCCTATATAGCTTCAGGTTTTCCTTTATGGTTAAAGAACACTTTTGAAAAAGATAGTAAAAGCCCTTTTTAATGTTGTTTGGTTTTGTTTATGGTGGGATTGTCTAATCCCAGTTTAGTTTTAATCGTTACTTTTGTTGTTATAATTGTGACTTCTCCGGAGTTTGGTCTCTGTTTCGAGTATTAATATTATGGTGAAAGAAAAGCCTTTCTAAGATAGTTCCAGTTATGTGAAATACAAAATATAACTATATAAGTGTCACATATAGTGGACCTAATGAACTTTTATCATATAAGTTCAGAAATGGATTTGAATTGCCTACCAATTTTATAAACCTTTGGTGGCCCATATATGAGTAGGCTGTTCCAACTTCGTTAATTTATATCTGGGATGAAGGGTGCTTATTCTCTCGTTTAATATGGACAGTTGGAGACTATGAATCTATCATCTTTTAAAAAAATTGTTGATTTACATTTTTTCTATTTATGAAGTTTTTTGTTAATAAACCAGTCTGCTATGATATAGAGATTAATGTGATAGGAAAAAAAACTAAATATCTTCTCGTATTTATTATTACAAAAATAGGTAAATACTAAATATATGTATAATAAGCCTTTTCCGTAATAGTTAATTACCTGTAAGACAAATATGAATTTAGTTCTATCACTGTCCGTCGCTGTTAGCATTTATTCAACTACGTAATAATTTATTTGAGTATAATATTCTGATTGGTAAACAGTAAACAGCAATAAAAACATTAAATAAAACTTCAACTATAGTTGTTGTCTTGTCAAAACTCAAAACCCATCGGCTTAAAAGGTAAATCAATTAATAAAAAATAATTATAATAATAATTAAGGAAGCGAAAGCTACTAAGCTAGTCATTAAGTAAATCAAAGAAAAACACAATAAGCCACTAATGATAAACAAAAGAGTTATCCATTAGAGAAATTAGTGATAAAACTTTTTGTTATTGTTAACCCAAGTTTTAAAAAGATAACGAGAAACACCAATCCCTTCACAAAACACTCTTATCTCTTCTCTAATTGCTCTCTTATCTTTCAACGTCCATCCCAACTTCACCGCATATTCTCTCATCGCTTCTCTTTGCATCTCCGTGAATTTCGACTTCTTCCGCCGCTTCACCGTCATCTTCTCTTCCGTCGAAGTATCTTCCTCCTCCTCGTCTTCCTCTTCAGCTGCTTTCCATTTCAACCTCGCGAGCTGCTTCACGCGCCTTAAGCTCGTGAAAGGGAACCTCGCCTGAGTGGTTTGAACAGAAGAATTAACGTCGACACGACGGTGGTAGCTCCGGTGACAACCACAGGCGGCGCAGAGATCGCTGGTGGGTTGTTGAGAGTATTCACGGCAGCCATCGATGGCGTAAGAGCCGAGCTTAGCCGCATGGTTGCGCATGCATTCTCTGTAAACACAAGAACTCTGCATCTCTCTCTCTCTCTAATTACAAAAGAGAAAGGTTTTTGAGTAATAAAATTAGGATTTTGTTTGGGATTTAAGAGATGATACTGTTTGTGTCAGAAAGAGTTGGGAGTTACAAAAAGGCAAAACTAATTGTTACAATTACTACCTTCAGATTTTGTACTTGTAATGTTTTATTAGGTATCATAATAAATGTGACTAAACCCACTTTTTGAACTGTTTCACGCCTTTGCTTTTACACACTTAATTTCAAATCTTTAGCTCATAAAGTTGTCATCTACCCATAATATTTAGCATCCATTTTTTTCTTCAACCAAACGTTAATTAAATTACAAAATCTTTGAGACTGGTTATCCAATTTGGAGAAGAATGTCTTACAAATGAACTATCTAAATATAAAATTCAGACCGATCTTGCTAGACAATCTACTTTTAACATCTATTGGCAATGGCAACTAAGTTTTAAATAGATCACTAGAATATACTCTTCCTGTTTCAAAATATAAGGCTATCTAGAGATTTATTTTTGTTTCAAAATATAAAATCTTTTCAAATATCTATGCAATTTTTGTATTTGACAACCAATTAAAAAATAAAATCCTTTTATTGATTGGTTAAACTTTAATTTCTTATTTTTTTGCTTTTGACTAGAAAACTTTATATTTTGGAATAGAGGGAGTATTGATTTTGCTAACTTAGAAAATATAATATAGTGTAGTTACAAACAGTAAGAGATTAGAGACATTAGTGTTTCAAAAGTAGTAATTAAAAAAATGTTGTGGATTTTTAAGATTTTAGTAACTTAATATATAGTAATATTATCAAAACTATATAAACAAATCTTATACGTGAAACTAGTGTTTAATAGTAATGATATATATAAAGTGTTTAGAGGTAGTCAAAAGTAATATTATTAAAAGTATATAAGCAACAAACATATTTTCATTTCATAGCAGTGAATAACGTGAGTTTGGATTTTGTAGATGTCACATTTTGCTTTCTATATATGATGTCAAAAAGTATTTATGCTAATTTTCAACTAAATGATCATTAATTTGTAAGCTCGAAACGCCTTTTGCTTTACATATTTAGCTAATTCTTAGAGCATTTTCAATGGTTAAGCAGTAAGCACCAATATGGAGGATGTTTAACCATTTTTTAATTAAATTTAATGCTTAAGAAATTTTGGGTTAAAATTAAAAAAATTTGGCTTCTAATGGTAAGATATTTTTGATGGTTAAAAACAAATTTGTGTTTTTTTACATTTCATTTCACAAATCATATCTCAATTCATCAATTATATTTTAAATTATATTTTACATTTAGAATAAACAATTTTAAATTCTTATTTTTTTAATTTTCTTAAAACATTATATGTTAAATATCACAAATAATAATTAAAGATGAAACATACATAAAATACATTTCATACAACCGAACTGAATACCCGAAAGATCGGTTTTCAGTTTTTAGATTCGGTTTTTGTTTTTTAAATTCGGTTTATTCAGTTATTTTTTAAGTTTTTTTGGTTCTTTGGTTATTATCGGTTTTTTGGGTTTTAAAAAAAAATTAAATAAATAAACCAATCGGTTATCGAACCGAACTGAACCGAAAACCAAAATTGAAAATTATTTTTTGACGAACTGAATATTACATATGAATATTTTCGAACCAAAAATTTTGTATATTTTTGATATTTCGGGTTTGAAATACCCGGAACCGACTTAGAATCGAACCGGGAACCGAAATTGAATTTTTTTGTGTCGATCAGTTTTCTCTACATAGCTCGGTTTAGTTCGTGAAATCTTTAATTCAGTTCAGAAAACTCGGTTCGGCTTTTTTTTAAACCCTATAAAAACCATAAATAAATATTA
>OVBE01016852.1:0-10724 GCA_900406425.1 Iberis pinnata | reverse complement strand
GCATCAAATTTTTATAATTATATCAAGTTAAATTATTTTGCAGCTAAAGAAATAAACTAATGTTAAAGTTTTAATATTCTTTTTAACATTTTCTATAATATTTTTTATTCCAATCATTTTCACTGTAAATCTCTAGNGGCACAAAAGGAGAATTTACTTAATAGTATAAATAAGAGAGTGTTTTGTCTTTGTGTTCATGCATTTTGTTGGGATAGTGTAAAGACCAAGGCAATTTATGTGGTGAGAAATTGATAGTATTCTCTTAATACTGGGTTGTTCTTTGTTCGTAACATTTCCACGATGACAATCTAATATCTTGTTAATCAAACAATGTCTCGTTCAAAGGCAAAAGCTTGCGTATTAAGGAAGTGATAAAATATAAAATGTGTAAATATTACATTGTAGAGCACCAATGTGCTTGTGTGTATATAGAAAAGCATCATCAACTTAGATGGTTGGAAGATGATCTTATAAGTAAGCCAAATCAATCTTACTTAATTAACACTATTAATCTATGGAGGAAATGTCATTCATTGGTTAAAATCTATGTTGTTCTTCCTATTTGAAGCTTTAAAACTGAGGGTAAAATGTGTCCAAATTTATTTTATTTACAGAGATTTTTCATTTGGTAATAAAAAAGAATTAGAGAGTACAACCACAAAACAAGAAGTAGCAACAGAGCATAGCGACGATAGCGAATGATTCAACGATCGAGACAAAACTCCACAATAGATCATCGATTATGGAGAAATTACCAGACAACGACAACAATCTCGTGTTCCAACCGGAGCTCAGGTATGATAAATTCACCTCCGGCCACCGGAATACCCTTGATGACCACAGGTACGACGGTAGATCCATCAACGTCCATCGCGAAGCTGACATCACCAAATTTTGATTTATACGAATCTTTCTTCTGGGTTATAAAAGAAAGATGAGCTTTTCTTATGCCGACGACAATAAAGGAGAATTAATAATGATGACATGTGGCTCTATAAAGGAAAATATCTGAAGTTAGTAGGCCCACAAAATCGCAAAATCTCGAATCCTAATATATGCTATGCTATCCATTTTAATCCGTATGGAAAACGCAAAAAAAAAAAAAAAACTTAGATTGTAAATATTTTTACTTAGTTAGAAGAGTGGATTGCACCGATAATAAAATATAAAAAATAAGTGCGCAATTAGAAAATAATCATTTGACATTGTTATTTGTTTTCCAGGTTTTATACAGGTCAAATATCCCTCTTTATTACTGTCACGTGTTTCAAAATAATAGCTCAACTATCTTCGAGAGTTGATACATGACATCAAACGGCAAGTTTTAGCTGGAACATCTTATCCATGTTTCAATTTCCTATCATAACCAAAATAATTAACTTTATTTTTGAATTTCCCTCTAAACCTTCGTCTCCAATGCGAAGTTCAATAGTACATGTAATAAGCTGCATATTTGCATGAAAAAACAAAAAAAACCTTTCAATAGACGATATACCAATCTCTGGAGTACATAACAATCCAAGAAGGTTAACAGTAGTAAGTAACCAGTATACTATTTCGGCTTTGTTTATAGTCAGAATATCCATTATCAAAAATTTGAGTCAGTACTTATAAGTTCAAAAAATGAAGAAATTATTACTTTTTCTTTCTTTCTATTGATATTATGTGAAAGTATGAAGTCTTTCAACGGATTTCTTAGTTTTTGATGATATTAGCTCCGATATGTATATAACCAATTGATTTTTTGTAATAAAATGTATTTTGACTCTTTAATAAAAAAGGAGTCCATGAAAGTTCACTCNATGATATTAGCTCCGATATGTATATAACCAATTGATTTTTTGTAATAAAATGTATTTTTGACTCTTTAATAAAAAACGAGTCCATGAAAGTTCACTCTGTTGCTTTTTACGGATGAAGATGAAATGTTAATTTTGTTTTCATGTCGAGTCTAGTAATCAAGTTAAATGAACATTTATGAATAAAGAATATATAGTAAAACTAAATTTGTGAAGGGAGAAATCTTAATATACTGACAACCTCCGTCAGTAGTAGAGTACTTACAAAGTAAAAGTTAATAACCCTTAATATATAGAAAAACTAAGTCCTAAAGAGTAAAAAGTAAACCTTAAACACTAAAACTAAACCCTATAGACTAAAACTAAACCATAAGACTGAAAAGTAGACCCTAAAGAGTTAAAAGTATACCCTAAATAGTCAAAACTAAACACTAAAGACAAAAACTCTACTCTAATGTGTCAAAACTATACCCTAAACACTAAATAGGAAACCCTAAACACTAAAAAGGAACCCTAAAGACTAAAAACTATACCCTAAAGACTGAAAACTANAATGTGTCAAAACTATACCCTAAACACTAAATAGGAAACCCTAAACACTAAAAAGGAAACCCTAAAGACTAAAAACTATACCCTAAAGGTTGAAAAATATACCCTAAAGACTGAAAACTATACCCTAAAGACTCAAAATTGTACCCTAAAGACTGAAAATTGTATCCTAAAGACATAAACCTAAACCCTAAAGACTAAAAACTATACCTTAAAGACTAAAACTTATACGTTAAAGCCTAAAAACTATACCCTAAATACTCAAATTTATATCCTAAAGACTGAAAATTGTACCCTAAAGACTGAAAATTGTATCTTAAAANCCTTAAAGACTAAAACTTATACGTTAAAGCCTAAAAACTATACCCTAAATACTCAAATCTATATCCTAAAGACTGAAAATTGTACCCTAAAGAGTGAAAATTGTATCTTAAAAACTCAAAATTGTACCCTAAAGACTCAAAAGTATACCATAAAGACTCAAAACTATATCCAAAATATTGGAAATTATACCCAAGATATTGAAAACTTAACCCTAAAACACAAACCCTAAAGAAAAATATAGCATAACCCAATATACAGTAAACCGGGAAAGGGAAATATACGGACTACAGGTGGAATTGAAATTTCCTCTACTTATGTTGCAGATGAGTAGGCAAGGTGTAATCAAAGTTGTGGTGGGAAGTTGGGAGAAATCAGATACTGGAAAATGGTCCTTCACACCTTCGCTCAATCAAGAGAGAAAAGAGATACGAGTATATTTTGGCATCTCATATTCGGACCTTGTCAATCTTGTTGCTAGGACTATTGATTTCAAAGGGTCGTTTGTCAATATGAGTATGCCGTATGAGTATCTAGAGTGGATGACTACTGGAGAAGGTACTCAAGGTGATCCACAATACATAAGAGACAAACATGATGTAGAGGCTTTTGTGCACATGGGGAGAGAAATTGACGAAGTCGATCTGTTTGTTATAATAAATCCAGAAGAATATGAAAATTCCCATCGTAATTATTGTTTTTGGGAGCGTATCCCAAACTATGAAAGGTCCGCAAACGAGGATGATACAACTAGCGAGTATGAGTATAACGATGTTAGTAGCCATTGATTTCATGAAGTTTCCTTAACAACTTCGGAGGTAGAAGAAGAAGATGACACTTCTGAATCATTCACACCTAATCAATATGTGGAGACCACAAATGAATCAAACGACATTGTTATTGACAATGTTGGGATGTCGGGGGAACTGACTACTTGATATGGTGGTTGACTATTTCGCCAATAACAACATTAGTACCGAGAGTTTTGCATTCCATTGATGAAAGAGGGAACGGATCAATGAATCCACAGTATGAAAGTTCGGATTTGGATCCCCAAAATGTTGATATGAGAATGTTACCTTTGACACATGAAATGGTTGGTATGAGCAATGATGCTCCTCAAAACGCAATTACAATTGGAAGAATAAATAAATTGGTTACAAGAAAATTATTTTAAACGTCATATGAAACAAATGATAATGATTAAGATGAAATAATTGAAAACCATTTTCACGAGTGGTTGCCCGATGGGTGCAAGAGGATGATGAACAGCCAAACGTTTTCTTTCTTGATTTAAGTGACCCATCACTGTTTAGCCGTGATGCTCAACCGTTTTCAACAATCTATGTATCGAAGGTAAGTATATGTTTCCAACTGTTCATATATGAGTATTTACGGTATCTCAATAGATGGACTATCCCAATTTATATTTCTCTATGTTAACTTGTTTGCAAGAGTTGATGGAGCGCTCTTTGACATAGATTACGTAGGTGAAAACGTAATTTTTGGTAGGATCTTCAAGAACAAGGAAGATTGCAAGATCAAAAATCTCATCCATGTTATAAACCAAAAGTTCAACTTCAAAACAACAAGACCAGCACCTCATTTCATGGTCTTGAGGTGTACATCATATGTGACGCATCTACGCAACAAAATTGATAGGTCAGACAATTTCCAGGTAAGACAAGCGACATTGACCCATTGTTGTCTGATTGATAAGAGATACAAGTACCATAAATTTGCTACAATGCAAATGATTTCACATATTGTCGTAAAGCATTACCTAGGTATAAAGCGTGGTCCTGATCCATCAGATTAAGGAAAATCATGCTTGACGAATATCAGGTGATTGTGTCTTACTGGAAGGCATATCAAGCAAGATAGGTTATCATGGACATGGCATTAGGGTCGGTCTCTGGAAGTTATGCTATCTTTCCTATTTATATGGCATCGCTAGAGCATACAAATGAAGGTAATAAATGTTTTATGGAATTTAAACAGAAGTTGACGAGTCGAGAAGGTCCAAGTAGAATTTCATAGCACCTGGAGGTTGTGTTATAAGATTCAAGTATATGAGAAACGTGGTTGTTGTTATTGGAACCTCTCTCAAGGTGAGGTATGAGGGCACTTTGCTGACAGCAGTGTCTTAGGTTTCAAATTTTTAGGTTTTCCCTTTAGCATATGAAATTGTGGATAGTGTGAACGCTGATTCATGGGAGTGGTTTTCCCGAAGGTTGAA
This sequence comes from Iberis pinnata, assembly GCA_900406425.1. Lineage (NCBI taxonomy): Eukaryota > Viridiplantae > Streptophyta > Magnoliopsida > Brassicales > Brassicaceae > Iberis > Iberis pinnata. Next base: position 5,816 of record OVBE01016852.1, on the reverse strand, counting down.
AATGTTCGTCTACAACCACAAACGTTTCAAGAAGGTTTTATTAAGATGTTCTATGTAAATAAGAATAGTTTTTATAATGATTGTGATGGACTGTATACTTACTTATGATAAATCGCTTACTTCGTAGGTGTACACAAGTGCGAGACATGCATCTTGCTCTATGCATTTGTACCGGAATGTTCGATCGTTTTGAGCCAAAAACATGGGTCATCTAATGCTTAGAGATGCAAGGTCATAAACTATCAATAAATTCAACAAGAGATATTTGGAAATATAGACCACAAACCCTGCTTGTGCGGCTTACCTACTGGATATAGGTATACCTCTTACTAACTTATTTAATAGTTCTTCAACTGTGTATAGTAAACCTTACATGGTAACTGTTCATAAGTTTCTCACACTAGATCTGATGCCATTTTTAGGGAAAACGCTACAACATTATGGATTCAAACGTCGCAGATTCTTGGAATAACGTCCTTACAGAAAGGTAGAGAGTATCCATTAGTAACTATTTTGAAATACATCAGGAGTCAAATCATGTCTTAGTTTGCTATTAGGCGCGAGAAAGCTAAACTAGATGATGTTAATGGATGCCTAACACCACAGGTTAGGAATATGGTGGAAATAAATTATGAAGCAGGAATGGAAATGCTTGTGAAAACTATTTCCCTAACACAGTACCAAGTTTCAACCAAATGAGGTGGTTGTTTTTTTTGTTAACTTTGAAACAGGAACATGTAGTTGCAAGGAATTCAAAACTACTAGAATTCCCTGTTCATATGCCTTAGCGGTTGTGGTGAATCTAGACTTGCCAACTGAACTAATGGTAAAGAGCGACTATTACAAAGAGTGTTGGGCTTCTTCGTATGAAACAAACATTTTTTCACTCTCGTCAGTCAGGGAGGATTCTCTAACCGGGTCGTCCTCAAATAGGGATGTTGATTCTATAGCCAAGCCAACTCAATGTACACAGAATCGGGATAGCGCAATACATCCTCTCAATGGGGGAGAACCAGTTTTGACGCTTGGACATAGGAAACGCAGACATTGTTGAGAAGCGAAACTTGTTTTTGTCAATAGTTTGCTGAAAAGATGTCCAAAGATGCTTCATCTCAAGTACCCAACTTGTTGGGACGAAATCATATTTGCAATTGGGTATTTGGTCTCATCTATTATGAATATCGAGGACCTGATAGTTACGAAATGAAATATGTTACACACACATAAATAGAAAATAAGTAGTATACTTAAATAAGTAGTCAATAGATATGTAAAATATATGGAGTACAAAGTAAGGTACGAAACAACTTACATTGGGTTACCAAATTTTTGTTGGTTGAAATAGACTCCATAAGACTGTGTTTTCAAAGTTGAGGTTGTCACCAAGATCGTGAACCATGCATCAAATTAGTTATTGATCATCTTCTGATCATTGAACGTAAATGTTGAACAAATGCAAGAATTTATACCTGGAAACCTGAATCACTTTTTGAAAGAGTTCACACTTCTTTTTCGGTGGGTCATCAAAGGCTCTAAAGTCCAGTATGAGAGGAGAAAGATATATATATATATCTCATTCATCATCCTCCTAGAGAGTTTGTAAAACATCCTTCTCTCTTTTGCGTGTAGGATATTTTTTCAGTGTTCTTTTTGATGGCTGGTTCATATGAGGCGTGAACCAGTCAAGGTTCCCCTTCAGTCTGCGACTTATTTTAACTACTTCCTTTTGTGGACTCCCTTTATGTTTCTCTGCCTTCCCCTTCTTAGGAGACATGGTTGACCTACGTAGTCACTTTATCTATTTTGGTAGTCAGTATAACTTTTCTTGTATGAATAACATTAGTCTTATGTTTTAACAAGAACACCCAAATTGCACGACTATGGTATTTTCCCTAGAATTTTACAATATTTGAAAATAATAAAGACTTATTTTCTTGGCATTCATCANCAGTATAACTTTTCTTGTATGAATAACATTAGTCTTATGTTTTAACAAGAACACCCAAGTTGCACGACTATGGTATTTTCCCTAGAATTTTACAATATTTGAAAATAATAAAGACTTATTTTCTTGGCATTCATCATTTTTTAACAATTTCTAACATATCGTAAAAATGGTTTCCTTGTTTGGTTCCTTAACAATTTGAAAACCCCATCACGATCAGGGCTGAATGCAATGAAGAGATTATAGGTGCACGTGCTACAGATGTATGCTTTTACAAAAACCTAAAATTGGGCTACATATCCGACTCCAAAAAACCAATAAAAACAAAACCTAAAGCCCACTTTAAGTTAACCTAACCTAGGTTGGGCTAACCTGTTGGGCTAACCTTGGTAAACTAAACATAATCGCAACTAAATTCATTAACCATGGTTAAGATAACTCTTAAGGACCTAGGAAAATCACAGATCCACCGTTAGTAAGACCAAGTTGCGGACACGACTAGAACTGCACCTTTGGAGGTTGGCTTGCCGGAGTATAAGTGATTCACAGCTAGCTACAATCATCCAAGACGAAGACAAGACAGATAGAGGAGAAGATAATCTATATACATTTGCGTCATGACGCCTCAAGTTGTCCCTGAGGAAGAGATATGTCGCCGCCGAGAGAAGAAAAATCCGGATCCACCTTTGGTTTGGTGTATCATTTCCTTGGAAGACCCACCTTCCTTAAGCAGAGTCTTTGTTCTTGGTGCCTATCTTCTTTTGGAGAAAGGGACTTTCCTGCCAAAGATTTTCTCATCGTCGTGTAACGTGTTGTCCTCCTATCTACAAGTCGGGATGCTGACTTAGCTCGAACCTTGCCGCCTTGCCGATGCTTATCTCCTCTGACCCTTTGCTTGGCTTAAGATCTTTTTTGTGGTGGTTCTTCAAAGGGAGCCGCGAATGAAAACCTATTCGCGGGGACTCGTTAGTCCTGGATCCTCACCAGAGACCCCTGGTGAAAACATATAAAATGTATTTCTTAACACCATATCAACATATTTATTTCTATAATGAGAAACTTTTCTACATGACTACCATTTGTATGGTTTGTATGAGCAAAATCAACATATAGCTCTTCTCCATGATTGTTTCAAACATAATAATTTGGCATAAATAAACAACTATATATATGAGTCCAAGTTTTATGCCCGTGAAAACTTTGACATTCTAACAACTATTACAAGGGAGATAAAACTCACCCCCAATAATTTCTATTACAGGTTGATTACTTGCAACATACATGAACTCATCCACTCATTCTCCAAACTATGCAAAAATATTTCATGGTGTTTCATAGATCATGTACATCCGCTCCATATATTATAACTCTTTTGCATTTTTGTATATCTTAAAAAATTATCTTATTTTGTAGATGAAAATAGTTACAATCATTTCATATATAATCATATTATTACCACTATTTTGTTACAATTTTGTGACTATTTTGTGCATGCATATATATGGTCTCTTAGCCTTATTACACTTAACTTCAACGCATAAAATATGTGATTGTATTTATATGTAATACTAAATCCATGATCCAAAATTTTATTATAGCAATATGTTTTCATAAAACGGTGGCAAAATTAACGAATATATTGCAACTTAACGTTTCTTCTAAAAGTTTAGATAGAATATGGTAACAAAATTTGTAGTTGTTTCGTCATCACATAGAAAAACCATAAAGTAATAACTAGAAAATAGCTAATGTTGCGATCATTATGCATTTTTTTCTTTCTAGATACTAATATTCAGTTGTTATGCGATCAAATTTACTTAGTTATAAAATGATTATAAAGTAGTCGCAAAACAATTGTAAAATAATAGTTAGGTTAAGATCTATTAACTATAAATATGTATAATTTTAATTTTCATAATATTAAGTTTTATAATAGTGGACATGCTATCAAAATCTTATTCACACTAAATTGATATAGTAAAGAGACATTTTCACTTTGGTGGATTTTTTTCCAAAGTTCTTACAAAATAAGACTTTTTGCTATTGATGCATTTTGTAGTAATGATATTTTTTTTATACCCTTATTTTCTACATAATTACATTCTTCATAATTATATCATTTATTCTCTAACCCATACGACATGTGTCATATTTTCTTATCTCCTTTTTTTACCCTCCATCTTTAAAATCAATTATTTGATAATATATATTTTCAAGAAACTTAAAAATTATATCAAAATTCATAATTTTGTACTTTTTAAGTAGACACTTGTTTTTTTAATTTGGAAACAAGAAAAAAATCTCTTTATTTTTATATTATCCTCCAATGAAATCTTTCTCTTAATGTTTAAACTTTGTTTTAGTATTCTGTGTACACAATGCTAATTCATTTGATGATGTTCATCATGCAATTTTTGTATGGCGTCATGATCTCATGTACGCGCTATTGTACATATACTGCATTATCACTATGTACACTGGACCATCAGCATTGTGTAAAGCATAATGTACATAAATCTATACACAGGTTGTGTGATCATTGTGTATAAAGATTGTATGATTATTGTGTACACAGACTACATGATCATTGTGTAGATGATATTCGTGTACATGACGCTATACATAGATTTTATTACTATTGTATACATCTAATAATTAGAATCATCTACATGAAACTTTACACAGAAAGACAANGCATGATAGAAGATGTGGTACAACTACACAATGATTGTGTAATTAGCATCATGTACACAAACATCGTGTACACAGACATTATGAAAAAAAAATTTGTTCTGTAGTAAGGAAAAACAAATGTCTATTTGTAGAGTACAAAAATAATAAATTTTGGTATAGTTTTTACTTTTTAACAATATATATATATATATATATATATTATAAAATAATTAATTTTAAAGATTGAGGATAAAACACTACTTTTTCTTTTAATGGGGTGGACCGTTACACCTCTATGGAAGTCGACCATTTTCGACATGAACTATCACTATAAGACTAATTTATATTTTAACTTGTCTTATATGCGAATTCATATGTAAACTATTATAATTTGTCAATTCCTTCACAAACTAACAATATTGTGCTAATTGCAACAAAATTGTTAAAGAATAATTGATCTTACTTAGCATCCACGTGAAGTCATTAAACAAGAAAAAATGCCATCGTTTTTGGTTAAATGTATACTTTTCAATTTTAACATTAAAAACTAAAATAAACCTTCTTCTTCATTCCATCGATGATGTTGAGCTAGGGTTGGAGAATTGGGTGGAAATTTTTAGCAGACAAAGGGAGAGATTGAAAGGAGTTATCACAATCGGGTTCTTCTTGTACTTAAAATCTGGTCTTACGAGCTAACGGGTCATACAAAATGAGGTAAATATTGGTTTATGTTTTTTCATAAGGTTTTGAAATCGGTATCAAAGTATTATGTTTATGCATATGAATTGTTTGAAAAAGATGCTTGCTTGAGTGTATTTTTTGTTTCTATGCACGGTTTTGGTGGATTTGACTCAATATATTCAGAGATTATAAACTTGAGTTTTGTGTATGCCAAGTGTTCGACAAAATGTCTTTGTGAATGAAAGTCAAAATATCATGTGTGTTTTTGTTTGTTTTGTAGTGATGAAGATATAGCATATAGTTGTTGCTACAATGGAAGGTTGATTGGAAGGAAATATAGGCAAAAAATATATTTTGGTGGTGAGGTCCATACAATTGACTGCAAAGCTCAATCGTTTTTTATCAACTTAGTAAGTGAGCTAAAGTTAAATATGTATGAGAAAAGAATATTTTACAAGATGCCTTATGAGTCAATGGAAGAGTTTAAAATCATACATAATGGTTTAAGGAGTTTTAA
>OVBE01016851.1:0-10724 GCA_900406425.1 Iberis pinnata | reverse complement strand
AAAATATAATTATAATATATATATATATATATATATTTATAATTTTGTATATCTGTCACAAATGGGATTTCGGGAATTCTCGTTCCCGTCATGTCCCGTCCCGTTCCCATTCGGAAAATAAAAGGATATCTCATATACGAATATATATATTTTAATAGGACGAGAATTTCGGAACAAATGGAACGGAACGGAAATTGTGTCCACCCCTAATACTAACTAACAAATAAAATAATAATTAGTATTAATAATCATATATATTAATAATTTTCCGGGGAAATATCATATTGTGGAACCCCACAGTTTTTTAGGTTGTAAATAGTAAAGTGCTTTGACTAATAAATGCTATGGTGTATTATTGGATCAATAAAATATCATTTACGACAAAAAGGTTATATTCATAAAATATGAGATACTTATAAAAGAAAATAAAGTTGTATTTGTTGGAACTCAATTTTGTAATAGTAATTTTGTCACTTTTTCGGTAAGTTTTTTTATAAAATCGTTGTCCAGAATCACCGAATTGTGATTGTATTCGTAGTTTGGATTATTACTTTTAATATTCAAATGCTAAAATTGGAGTTAAACTGAATGGAAAATGTGAGGTCAAAGTGTGTTAGTTGAACACACAAAATAATCAACAAATTAATTAAAATTAATTTGTCCCACATTGTTTAGGAGAAATATTGGGGAGTGGTATATATATAGTCTCGCTCCTACCAAGTATTAAAAATTACTAAGACATGGAGAAGAAGTGGACCATAAACGCGCGCTCAGCTCGGCTCGGCACGGGTCTCGGGGTCGATTGGACCGAAGGTCCATTTAAAAGTTATTTTTGGAGAAAGTTTTTATGGAAATTTTGGATTAATTTTTACGCCCCCATTTTCATAAATTTTTAGCTCAAAAATTAATTCAGACCCACTCACAGAAGCCTTAATCGTTGTCAACCATATTCAACAAATCTGGACACTTGTGCAAACTGGTGCGATTGGAGCGAACTGGTGTGATCCGAACAGGTGCGTCCGCTCGAACGGGTGCGTCTCTTCGCAAAAGCCACCATATTGCCTACTATTAATAAGTGACTCCCTCCAGTCATTTTTCCCATATGATTTTTAAATCAATATCAGAAAACAAAACGGTTTTCGATCTTCAAGAGAAAAACAAACAAAAACACAAATCAAAGTTCTAAAAAATACTCGTTTATGTCTCGAGAGTATTTGCAGAATACTAAATTCGATCAGGATTTGTTAAGAGTAAAGATTAACAAAGATATCCACGGTTGTATCGTGGGATTCCGAATCGCATTAAACCGTCTTAATACATGTGATTTAAAGAATTAAGGAAAGAGTTTCGACTTGACTCTGTGAGTTACTTAATTCGTAACGGTTTTAAAATCTGGTTTAGCTTGGTTTGGTTTATCGGTCCTTACAATCTTAAATCTTTAAATCCGCTTTTTAGCTACTCCATTAAATCGGATTCGAGTTTTAACGATTTCTAATACGTTTCTTGGTTCACGATTCGTTAAAAATTTTATGCGATAATTGTACTGATAGTTTTCGATTTATGTTTTACAGATAATAGTCGAGAATACTGATAATGTCCATACTGATGGATAAATTGATGGGTCTTGTAATACGACCCATACATCGGTTCTGAAAGATGTCTTCGTTAGAATGTCTCAACTGCTTGCAGCAATGGTACAAGGCCTACTGCCTGAGAAATTTGACGGGATAAATTTCAAAATGTGGCAAAACAAAATGCTCTTCTACATGAGCAATTTGAACGCTGATAAATTCCTTACCGACGATCCACCGATCATTCTTCTTAGAAACAATGATGCATATGTTTAAGTTGATTTTAATGCTTGGAAGCATCATGACTTCATTTGTAGAGCTTGGATCTTAGGTTGTCTCATTTATCCATTGTACAAAGTGTATAGTCAGGAAGCACAGACTTCTAAGGAACTCTGGTTGGCCTTAGAGAAGAAGTACAAATATGACGATGTTGGTTGTCAGAAATTTTTCGTCGCAAAGTTTCTGGACTTCAAGATGGTGGACTCAAAACCCATCATGGAATAAGTCAACGCATTGAGTCTCATCTGTCATGAGATTGCAGCCGAAGGGATGATGATCGAGGAAACTTTCACGGTCAATTTCTTCATTTAGAAGTTTCCCCCAAGTTGGCTAAGCGTCAAGAATTATTTGAAGCATAAAAAGAAGTCGATGTCTCTTTTTGATGTCATCATGAGACTTCGGATGGAAAAGCGAAATCGTACAAAGTTCGCTACTTTGGAGAAACATACGGTAAATATGGTTGAAGTCAAAAGAAAGGGGAAAAGAAACATAAGTACCTCAAACCAACTTCCTCTACGAACTTCAAGAAGCATGGACAAAATAAGAAGTTCAAAGGAAAGTGCCACAACTGTGGAAAGCAAGGACACAAAACAGATGTGTGTCAAAGTGTTGCTAATGCTAAGAATAAAGCTCAATCCTACCTTACTGAGGAATACATGTGTGTGGTTGTCTCTGAAGTCAACATGGTTGAGACAACCCGAAAGAATGGTGGTATAGCACTGTATCAACCACCCACATCTACGCTTATAAGTCTATGTTCACGACTTACCAGAAGAACAAATATGAGGAGCAACTGTTCATGGAAAATATAACTCACTCGAAGATTGAAGGCCGCAGAAAAGTGATTCCGAAATTGAATTTAGGACGTGATCTCACACTAAACAATGTGAAACATGTGTCTAACATGAGGAAGAATATGGTTTTGGGAACTCTATTGAGTAAAGATGGATTCGGAACAAGCTTTGAAGCTGGTTCTTAAGAAAAATGGGGTGTATTTGGGAAAAGAATTTGTAGAAGGAGGACTTGTTAAAAAATTTGTAATGATAGTCTTTCGTCCTGATAAGCTTGACATGGTTAATGTTGTAATTGATGACAATAAAATTAATGAAAATTTTGTTGCTTATTTGGTTGATTCTTTCAATACTTGGCATGAAATATTAGGACATGTGAATTACAAATCTATTCAAAATTAATAAGTTTGAACTTAATTCCCAAATGCAAAGTACATAAATAAAAGTGTGAAATTTTTGTACAAGCCAAACTCACAAAAACTTCATCTCCTAAAAATCAATATCGAACCATTGGGTTAATTCATACATATTTATGTTATCTGAAATATATACAAACTCGAGACGATAAAAAGTATTTTGTGATATTCATAGATGATAGCACAAGATATTGTTATGTATACATGTTACATAGCAAAGATGAAGCTTTTACAAAGTTCAAAGAATATAAACTTGAGGATGAAAATCAACTTGATAAAACTATTAAAGTAATAAGAAGTTATATGGGAGGCAAGTATAATGGTCCTTTTAATGATTTCTGCAAAGAACATGGGATCATACATCAAACTACCGCTCCTTATTCCCCTGAATCTAACGGGATTGAAAAACGGAAAAACTACACTCTCAAAGAAATTATGAATGCAATGTTGCAAGAATTTGGGTTAGCCCAATCAATGTGGGGGGGGGGGAAGCTTTGCTTACTAGAAATTCCATTTTTAACAAAATACCAAATAAGAAAAATAGCATAACGCCTTATGAACTTTGGACAGGTTATGTACCATCGTACAAATACCTCAAAATGTGGAGATTCCTTACAAAGGTTGTTGTACCACCTCCGAAAAAGGTCACTGTTGGACCTAAAACTGTTAACTGTATTTTCATTGGCTATGCACACAATAGAAATGCTTATAGATTTCTGGTTCATAAATTATATATACCTGATATTCATGTCATTACAGTTATAGAATCGCATAATGCTTCTTTCTTTGAAAACATTTTTCCTTGTAAGGAAAAACAACGTCCAAAATGGACAATTGAACAAAGAGAAGCGGAATCCTCAATAAATGAGGCAAGCACTTCTAGAACTTATGTACAAGTGGAAGAAGTAGAAGCCGAACTTCGACGAAGCAAAAGAGCTCGTAAGAAAAAAATCATTTGGAGATGATTTCATGATGGTGTTTCTTGCTAAGAACGAACCAAGAACTTACTTTGAAGCTATGTTTATACCTGACGAACCTCACTTGGAAAGAATCCTTCAGTAGTGAAATCGATTCTATCTTACGAAATAATACTTATGAGATAATCGATTTACCCGAAAGGTATAAAGCACTAGGATGTAAATGGATTTTCAAAACGAAAAAATTAACCTATAACGCCACATAAAAGTATAAGGCTAGGATTGTAATGAAAGGATTCTGAAAAAAGAAGGTCTAGATTTCTTTCACACTTACTCTTCGGTAACGCAGATACATTCGGACTTTGGTTGCTATCGCGACTTTAAGTGGCGTAAAGATTCATCAAATAGATGTAAAACAACCTTCTTGAATGGATATTTAGAAGTGGAAATCTTTATGAAACAACCTAAAGGCTTTGTCATTCCAGGACAAGATCACAAAGGTTGTAGACTTGTATAGTCACTATACGGATTCAAGCAAGCTCCGTAACAATGTCATGAAAAATTTGACAATATAATGATGTAAAATGGGTTTACTATAAATTAATGTGATAAATGCATATACATCAAAAGTACTACACATGAATACGTTTTGTTGAGATTATATGTTGATGATATGCTCATTATTGGTATAAATAAATACATCAATAATCAAACAAACAGTCTTCTCAGTCAAAACTTCGACATGAAAGATATGGGTCTAGCATACATTATTCTCGAGATTAAAATCCATAGAAATGCTGAATGCATCATCTTATCACAATCGCATTAGGCTCAAAATATACTTGATAAATTCAAAGAATATTCAAGTAAAAATGCAAAAACTCTAGTAGACCCTCGTATTCACTTGACTAAGAACTCGGGAACCATAGTGAGACACGTGGAATATGCTCGAGTAGTAGGAAGTCTAGTTTACTTAACCAATTGTACTAGACCTGAGCTAGCGCATGCAGTTAATGTATTGAGTCGCTACACTAGTAATCCAGGATATAAACATTGGAAAGTTGTAACTAGAGTATTAGATTACCTACATTATACTAAAAATTACGAATTACACTATGGTAAAAAACCATGAGTTTTGGAAGGATACATTAATGCAAACTGGATAGAAGACTCCAAAAGCTCATAATCCACGAGTGGATATATCTTTATCTTAGCCGGTGCCGTAATATCTTGGAAATATTCCAAACAAACTGTCATAGCCACGTCAACCAGGGAATCAAATTTTATAGCTCTTGATAAAGCTGCTCAAGAAGAAAAATGACTAAGGAATTTCTTGGAAGATATTCCTATGTGGGAAAAATCAGTGTCCGCATTACGTATACACTGTGATAGTCAATCAACTATCTCTCATGCAAAAAGTATGTTGTATAATGGAAAATCTCGTTACATAAGACGATGACATAAGACCATTATAAACTTTATCTAAACATAAGTACTCACAATAATGTTTATCAAATCTGCCGACAACCTAGCTGATCTGTTCACTAAAGGTTTGACAAGAGATAGAAAAATCATGAAGAGGAATGAGTTTGAACAAAGATGTAGTTTGATGGTAACCTTACCTAACTGACTGGAAATCCCAAGAAATAGGTTAAAGGTGACAAAAACTTCAAACTAAATTTGTCCAAACATTGTGAGGCTAGTTTCTCTACCCAGTTCCCAACTTTGATAAGTTTGATGATGAAACAATGTAATCTTGTTAGTGATAAGGTTAAGCATGAAGGTTTTAATAATTCCATAACTTTCTGAGATAAGTATTACAGGATAATTTTGCAAAAGTTAATGGCAGATCACATAAATGAGTGTAATAAGACCGATTCTAGGGAGAGAAAGTAAGGTTATCTCTCTAAGTCACTCATGATACCTGGTTTGTTCAAGGCTAAAATGAACATTATAGAGAACTTAGTTCTGCAAGAAAATGAATATATGTTTTACATGTTGTCTAGGTTTATGTCAAAGTCTGGGGGGGGGTTAAGAACATGGTGTGCTCACTGACTGTTAAGACTAACTACAATAATCTCAGAAGTTGTTGCACTCAATGCTTGTGGATGAAGCAGATGAGTAATGATTATAAAATTGTGTCTGACACCATGCTCATGCAATATGACAGCCAAAATGCAATCAACATCTCCAAGAATCATGTTCAGTACTCAAGAATAAGGCATATAGTTATAAGACACCATTGTATCAGGGATCATGTCAAGGAGAAATTAGTTGTGGTGGATCACATATGTACTGAGTTTCAATTGGCTGATATCATTACTAAACCACATGAGTTCACTAAATTTGTGAACTTTCAGATGGGTGGCACTCACAACAGGAGTAAGTGCAGATGTGAGGTCAAACAAGAAAAGTACCAACTTGTACTAATTGTGTATAATGAATAGAAAAAAGCTGCCTATCATGCTGCCTGGTGTGTGAGGAGGTCAAAGAGCCAAGGACAAAAAAAAAGAGAGCTACATAAAGAATTTGCACAATGAACTTGTACTTGAGAAGTCAAGTGATGGTACAAGTTCATGTTTATATCATATTGTGCACTTTTCTAAAGGAAATTTCAGTTGCCTATGTGTGCACACAGAAGGTTGAAAACTCAGCATCACATTAGATGAAGGCATGCCAGTGTGAAAGACTAGCCATTCAAATCACTCTACACTTATTTTGCTGTTTGAATCTTAGGTTTGTGCTATACTCTAGAGAAAATCGATGAGTGTTGCTTATTCTAGTGGATGCCTCAAAGGTATAAACTAATGTTTTAAGGTGTGTGATTTACTGTGATCCTCATAATTTGACTTCTTTAACGTATTTTTTTGTACAAGTGGATGTAAGTATGTTTGCTCAGTCCTCTCTATGGTTTAAATCAATGATTCTTGGTTGATCTGTTATGTATTGCTAGTAATCTGTCATGATTAATTCCAAGACAAGCACATTCTTTGTTATTGCTCTTTGTTTCCGCACAGCCAATTTATTAAAGATATGAAGGATGATCTATCTTGGGGAGGGTATCATGTTCAGACTCTTTGGGTTGTTATCATTGGAGAGATGACCTGATGTGTTTTGCCAACTGTCTTAATTCACCTATCTGTGCACGTGGGTACTGCCAATGAATGAGTTGTAGATTATATCACCAAAGGATGTACTTGTTGATGAAAGAATTGAAGTTTGGACTTATCTACAGGCTTCACATATTGCTAAACAGAAGGGAGTGTTATGCACAATATGTTGCAACAGTTGGGCACCAACGAAGAAACTCAAATTATGTGAGTCATGTAGCATTGAACCCTAGGGAAAACATGTTCGAGTTTTCATCTATCACATTGTTGGTACTGTTCAGACAAACAATATACTTTCGTGATATCAACAAATAAGCCAACATATGATCTAGGTATTGCCACACATTCGTGATGCAGGTAAGTCTTCTGTTTCTTGTACTTTGTATTCTTGTCTGATGTTTTTGACTGAGTTGTGCAACCAAGTAGGGGGAGAAAACAGGCGTAAAATTCAGGGGGAACATACTTGTTGGTTGATCTGTTAGGTTACTTGTACTTGTGGTGACTGATCTAAGCATATATGTTTGTTATGATCTATTAGGTTACTTATGCTTGTTGTGACTGTCATGTTGCTAACGTGTAACCTAAGTATGGTTTGTCCTATTAGGCTCTGACATTCGTGTTTGTTGTTATCTATAAGGTTACTTATGCGTGTACTTGACAACTATCTTCGTTCACAACTATCTGTTGGATACGTGTGTTTGGATGTTTCTAGTTTGCTGTATTGAGACAGGTTCAAAATGCAATGAGTGCTTGATTATCAAACTCAGTCAAAAAGAGGGAGATTGAAGATGCAGAAAACCTGAGCATACCTCAAGATGTTGCACATGAAGATTAAGTGGAGATTCAAGAAAACATGAGCAGACCTCAATATGTTGCCCATACATATCAGGTCGAGATGCTGGAAACCTGAGCAAAACTACATGATGTTGCACATACATATCAAGGGAAACTGCAGGAAGCTTGAACATAATCACAAAACTGGAAACCTGACTGAGACTCATAACGTGACACATATTGTAGATGCAGAAGAACTATTGTTTTCACTAACATATGGAGTGTCAAGTTTTAAAGAAACGGGAATATAATTTAAAAGAGAATCGATGGGTGAGCTGAAGGCAAAAATGGAAAGTGTCAAAAGAAGAAAAAGAGATTTCTCAAATGTATAAGAAAAGGAAGTTGAATCAAAAAGAAAAAGGAAAGGACAACTAGGGTTTAGGACGTGTATATAAGAGGCTAAAATTATGTATTAAAGATTAACACTTTTAGCCGTTTATAATTGGGTTAGAATTTTTTTTCTAAAATTTGTTCAAGAGAGTCTGTGAGAGACGTCTGGGAAGAACATGAGATAAAGGGATAAAACCTAAGTGTCGTTTAGGACGTGAAAAAAGTCTAAAATTTGTGTAATAGAGATTAACACTTTTAGTCACTTTTGCTGGGATTTGGGTTTATGTTTTGTCTATTCTTGAGAGGTTGTGAGTCTTCTGGGAAGTGAACAGAGGGATAAAGGGAAAATGTCAAAATCGTGTAAGTGTATCAGAAGGATAACTTACATTACAAGTGTATAAAGAAATATCTTGTAAAATTTTTGAGAAGTAAACAACGAAGTTTTGTTATTTATAAAAAGTGTGTGGTGTTCTCCAAACTTTCATATATCACATTTCATATATTCTTCTTTCGTTTATGCAACACACGCATCATTATCTTTATATAGAATTATAATTGATGGCATTATTTCAGTGCTTAAACACGAATGTGTTGGCTAATTATATGTTTGGTTTTATTACATTTCATATGTCATTCTTTCGTTTTTTAAACACATGCATCATTATCTTAATATAGAATTGTTGACACTATATTATTATTGATTCCACTACTTAAACGAATGTCTCAGCTAATTGATCTTAATCATACACATTATATACTTATTTTCTGAAATGTGATGATCTTAACATGCTTCTGATAACGTCTTGATATAACGGTGCCTCCAATTATGAAGGCATAATCATCAAGCTTTGTGTGGATTTGACAAATATTATGCATATGCAAAATCAATCATTTAACCATTTTAATTTTGTTATAAAATAACCATAAATTATTAGTCTCTTGTATATAACGAAAGACGTGTTTAATTCCTATATAATGCTTTTAAGTAGGGGCGAACTAAATCTTGATAGAAAATTAATGAAAAAAGGATGAAGGAGGCCTGAGTATTCAGAGGCTTGAGGACACATCCACAGTGTTTGCTCTCTCACTAATTTGGCGCCTGTTTTCTAACACTACGTCGATTTGGCGCGCATGGACTCGTCACTTTCTGCTCCGCAACACAACCTTTTGGGATGCTCCGATCACCACTCGTGGCTCATGGATGTGGCATAAGCTTCTCAAGTTCGTCCTCTAGCCATTCAATTCATTCGTATCCAGATATCTGATGGTTCTAGCACCTCGTTTTTGTTTGATCCTTGGACCCCCTTTGGCTCTTTATTTAACCGTGCAGGTGACATTGGTATTAGGGAACTTGGTGTTCCTCGGCTTGCCAAGGTGGCTAACGTGGCATTAGTTTCGGGTTGGCATATTCGTGCTTCGCGCAACCAGCAGTATCGTGATCTCGGAGAGCGTATTGCTCGTCTGCCGCAACCGGTTCCACATTCGGGTTTGGATTACCCACTATGGCGCCATCACACAAATGAATTTCATCCTTCATTTTCCTCTCGTCATATATGGGAGCAGATCCGACAGGGTTCGCCAAAACAACCCTGGTTTTCTACAGTCTGGTTCCCGCAATCAATACCCATGTATGCTTTTATCACCTGGTTGGTTGTGCTTGACATGTTATCTACAGGACGACGTATGCGTGCTTGGGGCATTCACCAAGCTTGTATCCTCTGTGGCGAGCCTGATGAGACTCACGATCACATGTTCTTTGATTGCCCCTACTCTTTCACGATATGGGACTCTCTTGCTCCCTCTATCCTCCACCGGACTGGACACTAACCCAATTGGCACTTAGACGACGTTCACTCCATTGTCAAGATCGTGCTCTACTTCGGCTTCTCTTCCAAGAAACCATCTATCATATTTGGAGGGAACGCAACAACCACATCCATGGCACGTCCCCTCGTCCACCATACTTATTACGTGCAACCATCGCACATTGCATCTCCGATCGTATAGTGAGTCTACACTATGCTCCCGACTCCCGATACGCATCCTTGGCTACTCGCTGGGCATCCTACTTGGCCTAACGCTCGCGCTATGATCCGCACATCTGTATTTCTTCTGGCTATTACCAGTCTTCTTACTTTATTCAGGGTCTCGCTAGGTACTAAGGACTGTACTCTTTTTCCTGTCTCTAGTTTTGTCCCATTGGGTTTTCNTGACAGAAAAGTATAGGGACAAACATCTCTTGTGGCCCTTTGGGTTAAAAAACAATCTGAAGTTGACAAAATAATCTGTTGTGGCCTTCTTCATTAATGAAATAATGAAGGGACGGTTTTGCCCTTCTCTTTTTCCTTCCAATTAAATTAAAGAAAAAAAAATTAAATGTATCTAACCAAGTCCGACCAAAACCACCGACAACCCATTAAACCAACCCAGCAGCTCGACACCCACGTTCTTCGTCTTCTCCATCTTCGAAATCTGC
>OVBE01016850.1:0-10724 GCA_900406425.1 Iberis pinnata | reverse complement strand
TATATATATATATATATATATATATAGTATATAATTATATTAATATATAGACAACATGCCCAATCAGAGACTTAAAACATTTTAATATTGAGTAAAATTATTAGAATAAAGTCTCTTCTTCCCCTCCAATGATAGAGGTCTCAAAAGACTGGGAACTCTGGCATGTCTCAACTATCTGAGTTTTACTTTTAATCATAACCTGTTTTGATAGTCAGATTATTTTACTAGCAAGTAAATAAATATATGAATATATATATGCTCATGCTTACCTTGTACCTTTCTTCTTTTCTCAGGCTTATATTTCTGCAAGAAGCAACATCACAGCTTGACCTGTAATATTCCGAGTATCATCGGTCTATAGAATCGCATAAAAGATGGGATTCTGGTCATTGTTGGAGGTGGCTTCTATGCCGGTCATTCAAGTTCTCATCATAAGTCTTATAGGAGCTTTCTTAGCTAGTGATCGCTGCAAACTCTTCCCTGTAGAAGCCCGCAATTCCATGAACAAGGTCAGCCAATTTTAATGCTTAAAAAAACACTATCAAAGAATCAAACAATGAATTTCCAAGTTGTATAGGTTGTGTTTGTACTATTTGCACCGGCTCTCATGTTTGCAAATCTAGCCAAGACAGTCACACTTCAAGACATCATCTCATGGTAAATAATCTTTTATTAGCCTTTTCTGTATCAAGTTCAACTGTAATTCTTTCTTTCTATGTGAAATAAAAGGTGGTTTATGCCGGTGAACATGGGACTTACATTCTTAATCGGAGGGATGCTTGGGTGGATGGTTGTTAAGATTCTGAAACCACCTCCTTATCTTGAAGGTCTCATTGTTGCAACTTGTTCTGCAGGTATGCCCAAAAAAAAAAAACATAAATATTTGGACTGTCTTGAGTGTCGTCATCATATGCGTATATGTATTTGTATTGTTCTGATCATGAAAATATCAATTTTGATTAAACAGGAAATATGGGGAACCTACCAATCATACTTGTCCCAGCAATCTGTGATGAGGACAAGAGTCCATTTGGTAATCGCAGTGTATGCAGAACCGCCGGGCTCTCATACGCATCCTTCTCCATGGCGGTATGAAATGTAACATTCTTTTGTTTAGTTATATGAGATTAAAAATGTATGTATATATTGTGCAGCTAGGGGGTTTTTATATATGGACTTACACGTTTCGGCTTATCAAAGGATCGGTAGTCAAATTTAGAGCCATGGAAGAATCTGAGAATTCAACAACTACATCGTCCAATAATGACGTAGAGGCTGATCACAAGACCCAACTTCTTTCTGCAACTCAAGACAAGGAAAATTTAGTAGTGGTAAAGAAAGAAACAGGGTTTTGGAGAAAAGGAGCAGACTTACTCCATGAGATATTGGAGGAGCTTCTCGCACCACCTACCCTTGGTGCTGTAAGTTCACTTGACTGGCTGGCTAACTTTGAGGAATACACCATGAATGTAGTAAATAATATGTTTTATACTTTCAGATTATCGGTTTCGTGTTCGGTGCAGTAGAATGGCTTAGACATCTTATCATTGGTGATGAAGCTCCTTTACGAATAGTACAAGGCACTGCAAAACTTCTTGGGTAGTTATCACAATCCTGCCGTTAATAACCTTTTGACTATTGTCTTACATACATCTAAAACTGCTAACTTAATCGATTGCGCAGAGATGGGACCATTCCTTGTATGACAATTATACTAGGGGGCAACCTCATACAAGGTAAAACCTCAATTAACGACTCAACAATCAAAAAGAAAACTTACAAACTTATTGTGGTTCAATTCAAATCGACCAGGATTACGTTCTTCAGCAGTCAAGCCCGTGGTTATACTGGGAATAGTGATTGTTCGCTACATAATATCCCCAATTATCGGTATAGGCATAGTCAAAACAGCTGCAAGTCTCGGAATACTTCCAGTGGATCCTTTATTTCAGTATGTTTTGATGCTTCAGTTCACCCTCCCGCCTGCCATGAATATCGGTCAGTCTTAAATCTTAAAAAATCAGAACAATAATGTTAGTAAGGAATGACAAAATTGAAATCTCTACAGGTACCATGACACAACTGTTCAATGTTGCACAAGACGAGTGCTCAGTGCTCATGCTTTGGACATACATGATTGCGATTCTGGCCCTCACAGTTTGGTCCACCATCTTCCTTCATTTGTTAGTCTAGAGAACCAGCAATTCTATCTCTCTGTTACTACAGAGGCCAAGAACAAAACAGATGCCAAAGCTCCATCAAAGAAACCATACCACCCATTTTGTCTATCATATAAAATTTTATCATCGTTGATAGATTTTTCTGGTTGCATTGTACCTTTTTGCAAGTCTTCAGTCTTCACTTTTCCCCCATATAGCCATTTGTAAAATCAAGTATTGTATTTATATAAAAAGCATGTGTTTATCGAGAAAGCCCAAAAATGGCGTCAATCTATAGATAATAAAACGATAATACAACGTCTTTGACTTTGACAATGAACAGAACACAGAGGAAAACAAAATAGGCATATTACGAACCACCTAAACTCTTAACAGTTGGACCGTGCAACACAAGTGAAAATGAAACTTAAAAGGTTGAAGAGTTTTACAAGAGAGTGAGTTGGAGTTTTGGTCGGTTAGGCTGAGGCTCCACTACCTCCATATGAATCCTCACTGTTTGCAAAACACTGTAAGATAAACTTCCATCCATCTTAACAATCTTCTGCTTCTCCTCATCTACATACCAGTCTCCAACAACTTTCTCATCCTTTGCTGTCAAATAAACAGGGCCTTCGATTCCATACCTGCATAATAATCATTAATCATTTCCCTGAGTTATCAAACAGAATGTGCTAACAATAATAGAGAAACAAAAAATAGATGGTCAATCTTCTGGTAGGTAAACTTGGCACTTAAAATGCCAATAACAAATCATTTTTCATTCCTTGGAGTTTAAATGTGAAACATGGTAGCTAGGGAAGTACGAGGAGATTAGAAATGCTTCTTATGGTAGTGAATTAAGCAAAGAATGGAGAACGTACTTGGGGACAAATACTATAAAACCATTGGATCTTATCTTCACAACTCTTGCCTCTGCATCTGTGGGTCTGCAACATAAACACAGAATTTTTCTCTTAGTATTTACCAGACCATGCCTTTAGAATCAAGTAAGATTGCAAAGAAAAATAGATGATCTATACCGGTTTCTGAAGTAGATGAGAGTGTGCAGCTCTACTGAAGCTCGACTTGCCATCTGGGCATTCCTATGCCGATAGTTCAAATCTGAAACAAGTCAATAAATTAGGATTCTAAAACTAAGGGGCATTAGAAAAAGAAAAAAAAGTCAATTATCATCCAGATTTGTGAGGAAAATTGAATAGTTGAGTTAGACATTTCTCCTTATTGCCGAGTCGGGTATAACAAAACAAGACCTCAAATTTCAAACAAAATCATATCAGGGAGTCATAAAAGTCTCGATAGTTCCCATACTTTGTTTGAACACTCAAATTAGAGGAGAAGACCAAACCCTTGAATCCACAGAGGGTAAGGCAAACACTTACTATCAGCAACACTAGTAAGTTGAGGTATGTCTTGAAACACAGTTGGAAGCTTGTATATTCCTAATGACGCAGCAAGTAACCTGTGCACAAAGACATCTAGAAACCAAGGGGAGAATCTAGGTTAAAGCATCTAACAAGTAAGGGAAGACTAAGCAATGTTCACTAACCAGCATATCTCCGGATAGGGGATGTAAAATGAGTATATAAGGGTGCTGCAAGCCCATAATGATGATATTCTGGAGGAGTGAGATCCCCACTACAGAAGTACACAGCCTGAGGGGTGGTAGATTTAAAATGTTATAAATGGCGATATTCTGTGATTCTACCAGCAATTTAACCACTCATCGTCACTAAACATTACCTGTGTCATGCACCTAGTTGCCAATATCCTGATCAGCTTATTGAAATATGGATCCTCACCCTGTAGAATGACAATTTTCTTACGATTGAGCGAAGAGAAAAAAAGCTATTTGAAGCAAGGAAGCAAGTTCCTTAGGTATAAGAAGTATAACATTTAAAGACCACTTAAAAGTAACAATTGCATTAACTATGAGTAGAATGTATAACCCTAGTTGTAGACATATAACTAAGTAAGTACACAAAAAGGCTAGACATTGACTGCGAAATAAGACTGTAGACAAACACTCACCACAGCTTGATCTAGAGAATCAGCTAAAGCTTTAGATGAAGATACATCTAAGGTAAGCCCGATAGCTGCAGCAGTACGCAACAGCGGTTCAAGCATTTCTCTTGTAGGAGTAGGATGACGCCTGCATGAGAAACCAAGCCAGAGATATGATGATTACAATTGACAATAAACATTTAGAGAAAAAGCAACAAATTTCCGTAGAATAGTAAAGACGTATGCAACGGCTATATGGGATCCCATAATATTTATTACGTTAATATGCACAACACTATCAAATTTCTAGCCACATATGGTCAATTTTCGGAAAGTCATGGTAAACACTTCAAGTAACCAGTATCGCAGTGAAGGCGTCTCTTGCAATCTAATTTGGTATCAACTCAGAAAAACTAAAAATCGGTTTACGGAGAGAAAAATTATTGTCATCTTTGAGAAGCAGACAATTGATGAAAAAGAGCAAGCAATAGACACTTCAGGAACTACCGTAAAAGTACCGTAATAGTGAACAAGATGGGAACTGTTTAAGGATTTGTTCAGCGACTGAAACATTTGCCGCAAGCATAAATTCCTCAACCATTTGGTTTGCTTCCCGAATCTGATACATGCCTGTGCAAAGAAGAGACATATGGCAAGCAGATGAATACATCTTTCCAAAGATAAAGGTGGTTGTTCACTTGTTCTTCATAGGTGTTTGGGTGACGTAGAAGAAAATATCATTCATATTCATGATGAAGATGCAAAACTTTCTCAAAAAACATACCAATGTCAAGAGGATCATGAGTCTCAGTATCAATCTGAAATTTGACTTCAGCAGAAGCAAGAGTTAAGGCTCCTCTATTGATGCGCCTTTGCCTCATTATCTACAGGTTTCAAAGCAAAAAATAAGTTAAACAGTGTGTTTTTTCTATGATTTCGGGAACTTATGACAACACTTGAAAGGAGTGGTCTTAAAACCTTTGCCAAAGTATTCATGTTCCTCAGATCTGTAGTCAAGGAGTCCGTCAATCGGCTGCAAAAGATAATTACACTTATCAATCTTGGGCATATTGAATAAAAAGGAATCTGAAACTCCTCTACAATTCAAAACGTTAGAGAATCATGAATACACTTTTCAGAAATTTTATTTTCAAAATAAAATAAAAATTTGCTGAAAGAAAAAATGTAATAATTTTTTCACTGTCAAATCAATAGAGAGCATAAAATGAAATAAATTTATTATAAAGAGACGAACCACTAACCACCTAACTCTATGGTAAAAAGAATATACCTGTCATCCATCCGAGCCTGAGCTTCAACATAGGACAATGCTGCAGAAGACTTGATTATACTCTTGGTAAACCTTGTTGAGATAATCTCAGCTTCAGGGCTCATTTCCTAAATGTAAATATGAATTATATTAGGCTAACCTTTACAATTTACTAATATTTGTAACATACATTTTTGGGGCCTAACAGTGACAATTGAAAATGGATTAAGGCATACCCAAATAACCGAGAAAGCAAGCCTTTCCACGTCAGCTCTAAGCGAGCAAATATCTGCAAGCAAAATCATGTTTCTTGAGTGCATTGGAATTTAAACATAAAGGAAAGCATACTCTATGAAAATATTACCTTCAGTTAAAGGCTTGGGAAGCATGTCAATACGACGCTCAACAAGGTAGACAGATGTGCCTCTTTTGGAGGCCTCATCATCCAAAGGAGTACCAGGGTGAACAAAATTTGTTACATCAGCAATGTCTATTTAAATATGGTCAAGGATAAACATCATAAATTCACTTTCAAGATATGAAGTGAGCTAACAATAAATGCTGGAAGAGACTGAATACATAAAGACATTAACATATCACCTCAAAAGCACATTTAGGCATTTAGCCCTAGACAATCATGATAAAATTATTGAACTATGAAACAAAACGGTAACTGGAGCTATTTCAATGCTTTGGTTATGCACCACAAAGTGAGCTGTAAGTTATTGAATCTTGACATGCTCTAAACTGAAAATTCAGTAACATACAAATGAGATTCTGTGAACTCTAGGATACGGACTCCAAGTTCAAAATTCCCATTTGGAAGCGATGTACAGTGCAATGCATCATCTATATCCTTGCAACCTGTTAGCGCCACAAACAATTTAATCTGCCTGTATTGCCGAATCTAAAAGACATTTACATTGACTAAAAATCATATGTACTATCTAATGAGCAAAACTTTAGGTATATACCTGGAGGGTCAACACTAAAGACAAGCAAATTTCGTAAATCTTGCCTAACAGGACTGGATACGTCTTCAGTAGATACAGACCAAGGTAGTGGTGGCAAGCATGCCAGAACTTGAGACGAGAATGGTGAGTAGTCAACATCATTCTCTATCAAGACAACCTTCACCATCCACAAGAAATAGTATTGATGTTATTTCATTTATACTATCCTCACAAAAGGAAACTGAATATATATGTCCTACTCTTGCCCTTCCACCATCTACCAGAACAGAAACCAGTAATAATATAAAGCCATTACCTCTGTTTCAGTCTCCCTGTCACCTATCTTGCCAATTGGTCGTACATAATGGCCAGAGGGATATCGAGATTGACGGTCCCAAGAATCAACTGCCACTACAATCCTCAAATCCAAAAGGTTCTGCAGCTGTCGAGTATTAATGCGAATCTTAGGAATTCTGCGATCTTTAGAGACGAATAAAGCATGTGCTGTTCCACCACTACCAGCAGGTAGCAACATTGGTTCCAGAGATCCGCAATAGCTGCATGATATCATCAAATTACAAACCACCATCCAGAAACCACAGCTTCAAACACTCTCAGGTAAAACAAAATGAAGGAAAAGCAAAGCATAATTTAACAGACAAATACACAAAAATCAAGATAATTAGGAGATAATCTTCAATTAATATATGTAGTCAGCAGAGACAGGCACCTCTAAAGAGAATATATATGTATGTCTGTTAACATGATCTCATTTAATGCTATTTTTTCTAATTAAAAAGATGCCAATAAGAAGATAGGGTTAATCAAGTAGAACAAAATCAAGAGAAACTTACGAGTGCCAGTTTCTACGGATAACACCGACTACACGGCCTGATGGACGAGCGGGGATAGTATTTTTGTCCCCAGAAGTTTCTTGGGCTAAATTTGAGGTTCTAGGAGCATCATCAGCACTATTGGGAGCCAAATGAACAGTATCGTCCTCTTCCTCATCTGCTTTGAATTTAATATTTGAAATAAAGATAAGTTTGACACAACTTCATGATAACTAGTTTAAAGGATATGTAGATATCAAAAGAAACCTTCTTCAGCTATAGATAATGTTTTCTCCTCTTGCCACTGATCACGAGGCAGAAGTTCTACCGCAACGATATCACCATCGAAAGCCCTGTTCATGTTGCTGCGCCCATAGATAATTATCTCTTCGCCAATGCTCTCACTTCCAACATAAGCTTCAAATGGATTGAAACGATTGACACGGAGCTTTCCTTG
The DNA here is from genome assembly GCA_900406425.1 of Iberis pinnata. NCBI lineage: Eukaryota > Viridiplantae > Streptophyta > Magnoliopsida > Brassicales > Brassicaceae > Iberis > Iberis pinnata. The sequence continues at coordinate 3,030 of OVBE01016850.1, read as the reverse complement.
ATGGTATATTCCACGGTGCAAGCCAGCAGTAATTTCAGACATAGGCTTATGCTGCAGGCAGAAAATGGAAGATAATTAGAGGACAAAACTAAGTAAGTTATATGATGGCAGTATCTAATTACCCACATCTGCAACTTAAGAAAATGTGTATCTCCATACCTCTAGGTACAAAAGTTTCCTCTTCGAAGGTCTGGAATCATCTGCATCTTCCATTGTTGCGTCTTCAGTGGTTGGTTGGGCAAGCAGATCCAGCAATTCAGGTTGTCCAATTGATTGTACATAAGCCTCAACTGATACAGAAACATTTATTGGTAACCTTCTATGTCAATTGTCATGTAACAAAAATGAAAAAGAACAGTCATGCAAATACGAGCTTTGATATGTCAAATGCAGGAAAATAAAACAATCAATATGAAAGGAACGGAAAGAAAAATAACAGATGAGGTACATACTTGTCTCTGCAGATATTCCCTCTTCAGTGGCCTTCCGTTTATTTTCTCTGTCATTAGTAACGAGTAATACCTGAGATGTACCACCTAGATGCTTCTGATACCATAGCGTAGCGACACGAATAGCTGAATTCCAGATAAATTTCAAAGTTTAATAACAGATTCATATCAAGAGATGAAAACTGACAGCAATAACATATTTTTTATCAATCAAGACATCATCAGACATCAGGGAAGTAACAAGATGTTAGCAATCCAGAAGGTAAATGCATAACAAATAGTACCTCTATCGTTGTGGTCATTGGCACTCTCATTTTCCATGGCACGCACATAAGTATCCCTGTGGAAAGTTTGGTAAAGGCGAGGAACAACAATAAGAATGAGTACATGCCAGTGATCCTAATGAGTGCATCCAATCAAACATCACCAAATTAGCTTATTGAGTTTCACATTCTCTACCGATAATATTTTGTCCACCTAAACGCTGAGAAATCTAAAAGCTCGAGTAAGAACAAAGTCTTACTTGTGAACATGATTGGAGAAAACATAAAATTGCCTCGCTGGATTGCTGCAGAGAGCTCTGATTCTGTTGTAAACCGATCTATTTCTGTTCTTAACCTCGTCCAACACCACAGACAGAACAACAACATTGTCTATGGCCTGATTTTCTAACAAATCAATCTACCAAACGAACAAACGATAAAATCAATATATCCACAAGAAACTACAAGTCCAAGCAAGAAAGAAAATTACTTGGTGAAGAACGACGTTGGTATCCACAACAATAATCTTATTTGAAGACAAACGAGCAGAAGAAGTATCGCATGACTTGCAGGAAAATGCTCCACAGTATATATCATCTCGTAGATACACCTCTCTTACTTGCTGTCGCGATAAAAGCAAAAGGTACAATAACGAATACAAAATAATAAGTCGGAAGGAGAAAGAGAGTAGACATTGAAGAGACCTTTTGGATTCTCCCTCCTCTGGTTTTCTTATTGAAAACTTTGCTCCGCAACATCTTCAGTTTCCTGCTGGAGAATTTTCGCCGGTGAACAAAGATACGAAAGCTTTTCGAAAAGCCTTAAAACCTAAAGCTGAGTCCAAAGCTTGTTATTTCTTTCCTTTCCTTGTAAACTGAAACGACGTCGCCTTTTTACAGGTTTAGTTGCATTTTCCAACCTGATGGTCTAATTCTAACGTCGAGTGAAACTATATCGGTGATGATCTAGCTAGGGCTGGAAAAAAATCAAAACCAAAAAATAAAATAATAAATGACTCAAAGTCAGTTTCGGTTCCATCCAAATTATTCAAAAATTTTTGAAATAAAAAACCATAGAATTGGATAGAAATTAGAACCGAACCGAAAACCGAAACATAGTATCGAAGAACCGACTATATTAATAACCTTATAATTTAAGTTTAGAGATTTAAATGTAAACTTATCTTTTAGGTTTTTATTTTAAAATAAATTTACCTTTATTTTGTGATTTACTAAATTATTGCAAATTTCGTTTTCTAATTGTGTTACTTTCTATTTTTAGGGTATTTTAAATTTAATTTTGGGTATAATTTTGATCATTTTGGGTTTGAAATACCTTAAATCAAATAGTTCTCTTTTTTATGTTTTTCTATCAACATAACATATTTAATATCTATTGTATTTTTATCTTTTTAAAACCAAATTTTGTTATATTCTCTTGTTTCATATTTGTGTAACCATCATTTTTGCGTTGTTAACATTTTTATAGTAGAATTTTATTATTCGTTTTTTCGAATATTGATATAAAGATGTTTTCGTTTTTCAGTACAACAAATTTATCTCTTATAACATGCATTACCACATATACACCAAATGCTCAAAATCCTTAAAATCTCTAGAAATTCATGTTAGTATTCTTTGGTTTAAGGTTTTTTTATCCATATGATTGAACACCAATGCATTATTGTCTTATTTTTTTCTCGTAGTTCACCTCTATTTTAATTTTTGTATCACAAAAATATTTCTAAAATATTGATTTTTCAGTATTATTTTTACAAGTAAGTTAAACCTAGAGAATTTCAAGTAAACAATTAATTAAATAATGTATATATTTATCTGGAAATAGATTTTTGGTAATAATCATAAATTACATATCACATAATTTATTTATTTATTTATATTTATAATATATATATATATATATATTAATTAATTAAATTCTAGAATTATATTTTTGATTAATTAGGCTAAAAATTTACAAAATATCAATTAAATTAATTTTATGCTCAAGCAAATTTAGAAAATAAAACTAACATACATCAAATATTTTTTTATTANATATCATAATGTCTAGTAAAATTTGTTGACCTAAAATATATCTTTTATTTTTTTATATGTCTTTTCATTCTTAAATATTATATTAACGAGGTAATTGTGGAATTGATAAAGGCATATCTTTTCAAATTCTAGAAGAAATTGTTGAATTAGAAGTGGAAAATACTTATGTGTCAAAATTTTAAAGCATATAAAATGAGGTAGCATCTTGTATGAAAATGGAATATTTAACTCATTTTATATATATATATATATATATATATA
>OVBE01016849.1:0-10724 GCA_900406425.1 Iberis pinnata | reverse complement strand
AGCAAGGAAGTGTTCATATGAATGCATTATCTTCATATGAACACATAACGTATATTGGTCCACCAATTGTCAATACTCGTAAAGATGGTATAACGAGTCCACATAACAATAATAATAAAAGTAGTCAAACATAATCAAATAAAATCCATTGTCACTAAAATACAGAAATAAGGCAAAGTTCAAATATCAAAAGAAGAAGTAAAACAAGTCCCAACACATCAATTGTTCAGTGGATTGTTGCACGTTGCACGATTGTGGCCGCTTACATTGCAGAGAGAAGACTTTGGTGTTTTGTCCATATTGCGTGGCTGTACAAAATTTGAATAAAACATCCAGAGATGAGTTTCTTATTATAATAGTGTACAATGAATAACGTTTTGGCAAAAACATACCTCAAATTCATCGATTGATAATTTTCTCTTCTTAGTTGGTCGACCAGATGGACGTCGTGTCTTGGTTGCATGGACAGTTGCTGTCTTCACTTCTTCTGGTCCCTCAATATCATTTGGATCTATGACAGGTAGTATTATACCTTCATATGTTTGTGCCCAAACAACTTTAGTGTATGCATCATCAACAAAGGCACTTCCTTTCATTGCCAACTTTCTAATAGCAGCTATAGCATGTGAGAAAGGTACACCAAGTTTATCAAACACCTTACATGTACATGTACAATATTTTAGGTTGACATGGTAAGTCCCACCAACTTCACCACGAACCTCAAAATCTCATTGAGATGCTGGGAGTACAGAAATTCCAACTGATTTGTCAAGGTGTCCTAGGAGCATAGTGTCAACCTCATGTGAAAAATCGTTATCTAGTGACAATGACTTCTTTCTCCTATTACCAAACCACCTACATAGCATTCTTCTCACAAATTCCAACAATGCAACTATAGGCGAATCTCTAGCAGGAAGTAAGGCTTGATTAAGAGACTCAGCAATATTACTGCTCATGAGATTATACCTTTTATCTGGAAAATATGCACGTGTCCAATGGGCCAAATCAATGGATTCCAAATAATTCCAGCAGCTCAAGTCTTTCTTTTTGATATCTTCATATAACACCTTGAACTCATACTCACTAAATACTTCACCAGCCATTGTAACCATTGATGCAATCGTTTTCTTCTTAAATTTTGAGGCTATGTTTCTACCAAGGTGGACCAAACATGCACCATGACCTGCCAATTTGTAAAAAGAATGCAAACCTTTGTATATTGAATTATGTCGATCAGACACAAACACTAATTCAGACGTATCTTTCACGATCTCACTCAACTTTTCAAAAAACAACTTCCAGGATGCATCATTCTCGATGTCAACAATGGAGAACGCAATTGGAAATATCTGAAAATTTGCGTCTTGACACATCGCTGTAAGTAAGGTGCCTTTGTAATTCCCACTTAAATGAGTCCCATCAATTACAACTACCTTTCACAAATGAACCATCCCTACAATGGAAGATACTAGTGAAAAAAAACGTACTTGAACCTATCAACACCTAACTTCTCAACTTCGGTTTTGAGGTGTGTCACTGTGCCGGGGTTTGAATGCCTCAAAACATGTAGATACAAAGGGAAGAATTTGTACGATTCTTCCTCTAATCCTTGAGCATCAGAAATTGCAACATCATCAACTTCAATCAATGGTTCTACTATTGCTAGATTATCACTTTCCACAACATCATCAACTTCAATCAACGGTTCCACAGATGGCTCTAAGAAATCCAAAACTCCATTCTTCATTTCTCTTAATGAAGCACACTCAATTAAAATCTCTTGACTGTTTCATGAATCTCTGTAAGGATATGTCGGAATCAATGGCAAGTGGTCTAGGCATTGTAGCAGTACCGTCGTAGTAACTTAGTTCCACATTAACTGTATTAGTCAAATTTTACTCTTCAAGCACCATCTCCCTCACCTTACGCCATGTAGTCTCATCACTAACAGAGATACACCTTCCAACCCTCGATTTATCCATCTTGAAATCCCGTGTACCATTTGTGTACACAATCCACCTACCCGAAAAAACAACGAGTTGTTTAATGTTGTTTGATTCTGTAAAAAAAGTACAGTTGTTGTTATAATTCTGTACATCCAAAACAATTCCAAGAATAATTCACACGACATGTACCTTTCATTAAACTGTTCAAAAGCGGCTGATTTCTCTGAAGAAGCATGACTTACGGCACCACTCTCTAAACAAGGTACAAAGACAAACGATGCAACCTAGTTTCCTTATTGGTTATTGAGTACTATATGGTAATAGCTAAGCATACTCCACTTCCCTAAAGTGGCACACCGTTTAGAGTCTGTTTATTACCTTTTTTATGCAAAAAGGTAATCTTTTTTATTTTTAATCTATAAAGTTGTCTGTTTTTTTTTAAATTGACCAAAGGCTACGATCGGCAATATTAAATATTGTTTCCAATAACACACCTAAATCACTAATAACGTTGTCCTACCTACCCATTTACCCAATTTCAAATAAAAAGCACCTAATTTGTTAATTCACTCTTTAATTTCAGATATTATTGCTAATTTTCTAATAATTATGTAATCAATATTGTATATAATAATTAAAGGATAAATGTTTTATATTTATTCATAAGTTGTAGGATTTTATGTAATGGTGAATAAAGAAATGAACAATATTGCAAAATACACATTTTTGATACCTCAAATTTGAGATGCTGCCTTTGGAGAAAAACATATGAAACCTCAAATTTGAAGTGAATAATATCTGAAATTTGAGTTATTACCTTTGAAGATGTCCTTAGTCAATGTTTCAGCTATTAAACAGATGATGATCTATACAATTGTTAGGTCTTTGGGTCCTTCTATCATATTGCTTTGTGCTTATCTCCATATTCATATTACTTAGGGTTAACGAGGGACTACGACTGCAAAATCTACACTAGAAAACACATTCGTAACTACAAAATATCTTCATGGTATAGACACAATTATCACTTTAATCTTACACTCTTTTCTAGGGTTGGTCATTCCGGTTTACGGTTAGGTTATGGTTATGGTTATGTTTTTGGGTTTTCTAGTTTTTTGTTTTATGAAAACTAAAACCATTCAGTTTTAAATCTTGTTACGGCTTGATTTCATTTTTGTTGTTTAGGTTTACGGTTTCATTGATTTTGGAAAAAAAGAAACCATAAAAAACCGTAAGAAAAAATCAGTTTACTTAGATTTCATTTCAATTTTAGTTTATATGTGATATTAAGAAATTCAAGAGATGCAGATGATTCCTTATGCGTCAGCAGTAGGCAGTCTTATGTCTGCTCAAATTTGTACGCATCCGGATATTGCGTACCTAGTTGAAATGTTGGGCTGATATTTAAGAAATCTAGGTATGGATAACTGGAAAGCAGCCAAAAGGGTCATGAGGTACCTGCACAAAACAAAAGGATATATGCTCACGTATCATAAACTAGAACTATTGGAGATCATTGGGTATTCTGATTTTGGTTTTTCTTGATTCCAAGATAGTAGAAAGTCTACATCAGGTACATGTTTCTGTTGGTCGGTGGATATATTTTATGGCGAAGTGTAAATTAGACACTCGTAGCTTCCTCCACCATGGCCACATAACTGGTAGAAGTCTACGAGGAATCCAATCAAGGAATATGGCTAAAAATCTTGTCGCAGGGTTGGAAATTCTTAAAGGAATTGAAAAACTAATAAACAAGAATTTGCCCAATTCTAAGTCTAAGCAAATGTCTTAAGTTTAATCATATCATTGTAATACTTAAGATATCAATCCAATTCATAAAGTATCAACACACTAGTCCTATAAGAATCATGATTAGTCTAAGCTAAAAGGATTTGATTGGTTTTGAAACACTAACCAAGCAATAAACTAAAAAGTAAAATAAAAATAAAAAAGAAAGTAAAAGTCAGCAAAACTAGGCAAAAGTCAACTAAAATTAAGGTTTAAACAAATATTAAATGGCTAAGAAAAATATTTTAGGTTATTGACTTCGATGATCAAGTGAAGTTCTATGATGCTTAATACAATCATTCAATGTTAATCCTTGGTCTAAGATTCCCTAATTTAGATTAATCCATCCCATGGTAATAATTACGCTCCTAATCATACAACTAACACAATCCCTTGGCTAATTACACAAAAAGCACTATGGTCTAATCCATTCAACCACTAAACTAACTAACACAATTCCTTGGTTAGGCTTCATTTAGCATTCAAATAACTCATTCGAACATTTTCACAAACACCTTTCGGGCATGAAACTACCTATCATCTAGAGTTGAATGATCAAGTCAAATCTAGCATTAAGAACATTATATGAATGAAGATTTAAGTAAACTAAGCCCTAAGCATCACATTCCAACACAAAATCCAAGGTTAGAGATGTGTTGAATCATGATTAGAAGTAGATATGAGAAGAAAAGAAGCAATCAAAAAAAGAAATCAAACTCAAATAAGCATAATATTCAGATGATTACAAAGTGTTCTTAAGAGAGAAAAAAGAGATAAAGCATAAGATCCAAAATAATTATGTTTAAAAACCTTATATAGTATTATAAAAGTGGTATTGGGTTAACCAAAAACACATGGGTTAACCCAATTAAAGTTGGATAAAATGCATGGGCAAAGCTCAGATGTTGACTTCCAAATGTGTCACTGGTTGATTCTTGGTCTATCTGAGTGTGATGTTTTCCCTGATTCATATTAAATCAGACGCAACATAAAGGTATTCTAAGGAGATAAGGTGGTTGGCATTTGGACCAAGAAATGTTGCTTTAGCACATGCTAAAGCAACATTTGGTACAATTCACATAGAGTGTAAATTTGATTAATCAATTAAAATCTAGCATTAATCACACTTATTGAATGAAGATCTAAGCTAATCAATTCCTAAAAATCATAGTCAATCATCTAATAACCCTAATCTGCCTAACCCATTTGCTTAAAAGTAAAATACTCACTAATCATGGATAATACACAAGTTCTAGTGATAAAAATGTGTAGAATCATTATTAGAAACATAAAGTAAAGGAAGATTCACAATGAAAACAAAGATTAAGCTCAAAATAAAACTAAGATCAAAAATATTTATAAATTTTTCTTAAAAGGAAAGAGATGAGAGCATAAGAGAAGTTTTTTCCTAAATATTAGGTCTACAGACCTTATATTGTATCCTAAAAATGGTATTGGGTTAACCCAATTGAAAATGGCTTTATACTTGAAAATGAGTGAAGAAATGTTGACATTTTTCCTGGTACCGGTTTGCACGAACCGGTACACTAAACCAGTATGAGCTTATGCTTCAAATCCTACTAGACACACGTTCAGTGCGGGGTTCATAACTCTCTTACCTTTGAAGCTATGATAATATTCAAAATCTCTTTGGAAAGCTGATTCAAAGGGCTAAAAATTTTATGAATCAGTCTTCTCCTAATTCTCGGTGGAAGGTTGTGTAAAAGATGCATCTTAGGGGCGGAAAATTTGGAGCTTCGAATCTAGCGGACCACAACTTTGCCAGCTCCTATCTTGCAATTCCCTGGGGCATTTAGGGTGATTTTTGGCTTTATGGAAATCTTTAATGCATGGCTACAATATTCTTCAAGATTCCATGATGAAATTTCCATTGTAATATTTCCAAATTGTTTGATCTTTAAGACTTGTCGCTTTGATCCTATTAAGTCCCTTTTTGACTCGTTTGCATTTAATTGATCCTTTTTTATTTGAATGAGCTTCAACACCTGAAACAGAAATGATATGAAAATGCAACCTATATGTGCCTAAATGCAAGTCAACCTACCTAAAATGAATATGAAACAAAAGCTAAAATTCATTAAAAACATGATATATCAGCTCCTCCTTCAATCTCAAAAGAATTGATGTACTGTTGCTTAATGTGAGGTAGATCTTTGAATTCAACCTCTTCTTTGATTGTCTCATGAGAGTTTATCCTTTCTCTCATCTCCTCTACTTCAGCATCTTTGTCCATTAGTTTGAATTGTTAGAGCCAATTGTAAGGTATCTTCTGCATCTAGCTCTTCCAAGTACTCATTGGCAAGCTCGTCCATAGTCTCGACATAAAAATCTTGACCACCAATTGTTGGCTTCTTCATCATGCTCTTCATGTCGTATTGTTTCACATGGTTTTTACCAAGATGCTAGTCAATTTTTCCCTTCTTGACATCTATTATGGCTCCAGCGGTAGCTAAGAATGGCCTACCAAATATGAGCGGGTGTTTTGGTTCTTCATCCATCTCTAAGGCCACAAAGTCGGTTGGAACCTTGGTGTTCCCTAATCTCACCGGGAGACCATCTAGCATTCCAATAGGGACTCTCACTGATCTGTCAGCCAGCACCAGAGAGGTCCTACAAGGTTTAAAAGATATAAAGCCAAGTTTTTTCGCAATTGATAAAGGTATAAGGCTTACACTAGCTCCTAAATCACACAAGAATTTATCAATGGTGAAAGGTCCTAAAGAGCAAGTAAGAGTGAAACTCTCTGGATCTTTAATTTTATTGGGGACATTTTTCCTCTGAATTATGGCCCTACACTTCTTGGTAAGCACTATCATTCCTTCTACTTCCTTGAGATTTTGTTTGATTGAATCGTTTAAGACCTTGCTATAGTGAAGAATTTTCATGAATTCATCCAAAAGTGGTATTCCTATTTCAATCTCCTTCATTTTCTTCTCAAATTGGGCTCTATATTTCTCCAACATATGTTTCTTCACTCAACCCGGAAATGGGAGTTTTGGTTCATAAGGAGATGGCTCGGAAACCGGTTATTCTGGTGTAGAGTTTGTCAGCGATATTCTTTCCTTTTTTCTTAGAGTCAACCACCTTCTATTGAGTTAGTTTTTTAATTATTGTACTCCTCACATAGCTCTTCATCATCTTCAATCTAAATGACCTTCCCTTCATCTTGCTTCTTATTGTCCTCAATAAGAACTCTAGGAGGACACTCTTAGCTACTCCTAGGAGTGATTGAATTAATGTACTCCTTAGGGTTGGGCTCAGATTTCCCAGGTATTTGACCCATTGGTCTCTTGGAGCTTGATGTAATTTAGGCTAATTGAGTGTCTATGTCTTTCAAATGAGAATCCATACTTTCATTCTTGGCATGAAGATCATCGTTTTTAGCATTGATGTCTTTCTTGAAGACCCCAAAATTAATGGATTCTTCCCTTGTCCCTCTAAGAGTTGTCACAAAAACTGATTTTTCTGATCTTGTGCATTGGTTGAAGAAGAAATTTCTTGAGATTCTTGGTGAAGAGCTGGAGGGTTAGAGAAACCCGATGATTTGGTGAAATAGAGAGACTTTTGCTGGAAGCCACCCTGATTTTTGAATTGAAGCTTTGGTTTATAACGACCTTGCTGTTGTTGCTTCAGAGGATATACTTGATCTTATGGATTACCAACATTTGTGTTGCGGTAGGAGATATGTGGGTTTTTTTATAGTTTTTGAACCCTGGTTGTAGCCATGGTTACAACCATAAGCTAGATACTCTTGACTAACTTCAGCTTGAGTTTGGTATTCCTCTTGGTCATCACTCATATAGTTAACCGTTTTCTTTTGAGAGAGTATGAACTTGTCCAATTTTTCTTCAAGGTATTTCATGTCCTTCTTGTAGCTATCATCCCTTCCAACATCTCTAACTGATCGATCATAGTCTTCTCTATAATTATTGTTTCTCTGAGCTAAATTCTCAACAAGGGAAAAACCATCAGCTTCAGTCTGGTTAAAGAAATTTCCTTTACTAGCAATGTCAAGCAGCAACATGTACTTAGGCGCAAGTCCTCTATAGAGAGTACTGAGAAGACTCTCTCCTGAGAATCCATGATGTGGGCATTGGAGTGTGTAGCCCTTGAAACTTTCCCATGCTTCCCTAAAAGACTCATTCCATTTCTGCAAAAAACATGATATTTCATTCTTGGGTCTTGCGGTTCTTGATGTTGAGAAAAACTTGGTGAGAAACATTTTCTTACAAATGTCCCAAGTATCAACCAAAGTAGTGGGAACATTCTTCTCCCAGGAATGTGCTTTGTCGCTCAAAGAAAAGGGAAACAATCGAAGCATGAAAGCATCTTCAGTCACACTGTTTATCTTGACAATGCTACACAATATATCAAAATTTTCCAAATGGTCCAAAGGATCCTCCATAAGCAAGCCATGGAACTTGTTGGATTGACCATGTTGATGAGACAGGATTTGATTTTGAAGTTGTTGTTAGCAATTGGTGGTGGATGAATGCCGGTGTGTTGTGCATAAGCGTTTGGGGCGTCATTTTCACCAATAGTTCGAGCATTTGGTTGTGGGTTATCTTTATTGTGTTCCATCCCCGAGTATGTTGTCTTTCAACTGCGCGAATATCCTCAACTGGTGGAATGAAATTGGTTGGTTCTCTACTTCTCAGGTTCATACACCTGAAAATGCACGAACATAAAGAGTAGAGTAGTTAGCAAAGTAACAGAAAATGGGCTTAGTCCCAAACTAATTCAAAGTACTAATGGTTAAAAACAACCCTGAAATGAGAAGAACGCCAATTGGATAAACAAGAATTTGCCAATTCTAAGTCTAAGCAAATGTCTTAAGCTTAATCATATCATTGTAATAATTAAGATGTCAATCCAATTCAGAAAGTATCAACACACTAGTCCTATGAGAATCTTTTTTAGTCTAAGCTAAAAGGATTTGGTCGGTTTTGAAACATTAATAAAGCAATAAACTAGAAAGTCAACAAAAATGTCAAAAAGAGAGTAAAAGTCAACAAAACTAGGCAAAAGTGAACTAAAATTAAGGTTTAAACAAAGATTAAAAGACTAACCAAATGGGTTTAGGTTATTGACTTAGATGATCAAATGAAGTTCTATGATGCTTAATACAATCATTAAATACTAATCCTTGCTCTAAAATTTCCTAATTTTGATTAATCCACTCTCATGGTAATAATCTCTTTCCCAATCATGCAACTAACACACCACTTGGTTAATTACACAAAAAGAAAGCATTATGGCCCAATCCATTCAACTACTAAACTAACTAAAAAAATTCCTTGGCTATGGCTCATTTAGCATTCAAATAACTCATTCAGACATTTTCACAAACACCATACGGGCATGAAACTACCTATCATCTAGAGTTGAATGATCAAGTCAAATCTAGCATTAAGAACATTATATGAATGAAGATTTAAGTAAACTAAGTCCTAAGCATCACATTTCAACACCTAATCATCCTAATCTATCTAACCCATTTACTTATAAAAGACTACTTACAAATCATTGACAAAACACAAAATCTAAGGTTACAGATGTGTTGAATCATGATTAGAAGTAGATTTGAGAAGAAAAGAATCAATCAAAGCAACAAATCAAACTAAAATAAGCATAAGATTCAAATGATTTCAAAGTGTTCTTAAGAGAGAAAAAGAGATAAATCATAAGATCCAAAATAATTAGGTTTAGAAACCTTCTATAGTATCATAAAAATGTTATTGGGTTAACCCAAAACACATGGGTTAACCCAATTAAAGTAGGGTAAAATGCATGGTCAAACCTGGATTGAAACCTTGATTGAAGATTCTTTGACCTTGGCTATTGGCTTAGCTCACCTCTTCTACATTCTCAAGCTCTTTGATAGTAAAACAGTATGCTTCAATCTACTCTACATCTTCATCGAAACTTACATGTTTCTAGTTTTGGCTCTTGAGAAAAATTGAGTAAGAAGTCCTTTTACCTCAATAAGTTCAGAAGATTCTGAACTAGTTGATCTTCCTCTTCGATCATAGTCAGGACAATGATTGCTCTTTCTTTGAGCTAGATGGTTAATCATTTGATAAGCTTTATTTAAAGGCTTGGTCGTGAAGTCGCCATTACTAGCGGTGTCAAGAGAGAGTCGATATTGCTGTTCTATACCTTTGTAGAAAGTATTTAGAAAGTTCAGCTATGAGAATCCATGGTGAGGACAATCCTGAAGGTACTGCTTAAATATGTTCCATGCCTCATAGAAAGATTTTACAGGACCTTGCCGAAACTGAGAAATATTGTTTCTCAGATTATTGGTACTTCTAGATGTGTAGAAGTGACTCAAAAACTTGGATATGCACCCATCCCAAGTTTCCATAGAGTTTGCAGGCAGAGATTTTAACCATCTGAGAGCTTTATCGTCAATAGAGTGATTGAAGAGCTTACAATGAATAAAATCATTGAAAACTCCTTTGAGTTGAGTGATGCTGCAAATGTCCTCAAAGCTATCTATGTGATCCATAGGATGCTCGGTGGGTAAACCATGGAATTGGTTTTGCCTGAGCAACTGGATAAGCTGAAACATGAACTGATAGTCCTGTCTCTGAGGTTGGCGGGAATGTAAAGCATTCTTATTAGCGAGGAAAGCTTCAGGATTTTTGATCGATGCTTGAGTTGTTTTTGTTTGTTTAGGTTCGATCACTGGTGTCATTTTGACTCAACTTAGTTTATGCTCAACTAAGAAGCAGATTCTATTTTGTTTTTGACATCCCTATCTCGCAGAGTGATGCCCAAGTGGTAAGTCGATAGGACTGTTTTCATGGAGTTTATCCATGGTGTCCCAACAATCGCGTTGTAAATGGAAGGATGATTGACTACCTCAAAATCAATGATTTTGGTGACCTCTTTTGCCATGATGGGAAGTGATGTGATCCTAGGTGTGAGGATCAAGTCCCTGAATGCTTCTCCAACGGTTGTGCT
>OVBE01016848.1:196-10725 GCA_900406425.1 Iberis pinnata | reverse complement strand
CATAGACGGCGACTACCTAGCAGGCATTAACCTCTACTACTCTAGCTAACTTGTTTCTCACATCTATTCACAGAGAAGGGAAACGAATCTCTGGAACCCCCTCGGTCTGCTCACCTCCAAATACTCACCTCTCGGTGTTGTAGGGCCTAACGGCGGGCCTCTGTCCCTCTCGCGTAGGAGTGCAGTCAACATTAAGCTGAGGAGGTCCAGAAGGGATCTAGGAAACAAAAAACTTAGGCACCTAAGCAAACCCAGAACATCAACCCTTATCTACCCCCATCCTCAGGAACTTGGATGACTACTCACTACTCATGGGAGTAGAAGCAGTTGAAACAACAAACTAAACATCAAACTTAAACATGCAGATCTGTGAAGAACAGCAAGAACACAAACCTAGAAATGAAGAACATCAACGAAAAAGTAAGCTAAGCAAGAGATTTAAAATTTTAAACAAAAATCAAGATGCACAAAGTAAAGAACAACCTAAAGCTAAGCAAGGAAACAAAGTAAAAACAGTAGATTAACTGAAAACTCAAAAGAAATATGGTTTTTACACCAAGAACATGAAGAACAAACTAAGAAATGAAAACCTAAGACAAAAACCTAAAAAAGGAAAGAAAAACTAAAGCTAATGCAAATGGAGGCGAATTAGGGCTTTTATAGTGTTCAGAGAAAAGCCCTAATTCGCACTAAAGACAAAATGTTAATCATTGTCTTGGATCTTGGGCCTTGCTTTAGGTGGTATCCGGATTCGAGTTGGTCGGGTTGGAGCGTGTTTGCCTTCGATTAGTTGAGTGCACAATCGATCCGGACTAAAGGGTGTTTGCTTGGGATCGATCCAGCTTCGTTGCGTCCAAACTTCTTCTGAGGTTGGGATTGATCTTGTGCGTTCTCTTCTCAGTCCTGCTTCATCTTTGTGCACTTCTTTGGCTNGTTCTCTTCTTAGTCCTGCTTCATCTTCGTGCACTTCTTTGGCTTCGTTTGAGACTTCACCAGAAACGTTGAAAGCATGAAAGGGGGATCAATCTGATTTTGTTGCGGGATCGATCTGTAGTGGTTGCGGGATCGATCTGCATAGTGTTGGGATCGATCCCAAAAGTGCTGAGTGGGATCGATCCTGTTTCGTTGCCGAATTGCCTGAGATCAATCCTGCATTGAGTTGGGATCGATCCTGTAGGTGTTCAGAGGTAAGTTTAGTCCATTCCACGTTGAGTGCTGAGTGCTAAGTGCTTGCTCCATTCGACGTCAAGTGCAGCTTTTCTGAAATTTCTCAAATCCTTCCCAAAAACACCTGAAAGTCCTGAAAAACCTCCAAAATGCGTGCATATGCAAATTCTAATGCAGAAGTCCTAAACACATTAAACTTAGTTAAATCGACCATAAATTTGATGTATGCACGCTTTTAGAGCTCATAATCGATGCTAATTGATAAGTAAAATCCATGAAAATTCAGAGTCATCAGTTCTTCAAAGCTTCATGGTCGATTATTGGCGGGGACTTTATCACCGCGGTACAATCCTTTCTCCTTTTTGGTTTCCTGCCGAAGGGAGTCAATGCTACTCTCATCTTGCTGATACCAAAAGGAGATGATCCACAGCGCATCACTAATTACCGTCCCATCTCATGCTGCAATGTTATCTACAAATTCATCTCCAAAATCCTTGCCAAACTTCTCAAGATTCTTCTCCCCGACGTCATTGAACCTAATCAAAGTGCCTTCATCAAATGACGTCTTCTGCTAGAGAATGTGTTATTAGCCACGGAGCTTGTAAAGGATTACCATCGACCAACAATCTCGGCTAGATGTACGCTTAAGCTCGACATCTCCAAAGCGTTTGACACGGTCAATTGGGATTTTATCACCACCATCTTACAGGTTCTTGATTTTCCCCCGCTTTTTGTACACTGGATTCATATGTGCTTATCAACCGCCACCTTCTCCGTCTCCGTCAAGGGTGAGCCTGCCGGATACTTCCCAAGTTCCCGAGGGCTTCGCCAAGGTTGTGCCCTATCTCCCTATCTCTATGTCATTGCAAATAATGTTTTGTCTAACCTGTTAAATGCAGCTGCGTTATCTGGTCGTATTGGTTATCATACTTATTGTCATGATCTTGGTCTTACTCATCTTTGCTTTGCAGATGATATACTTATTTTTTGCGATGGGACTCCCCACTCCGTTCAGGGTATCTTGCAGGTTCTCGATATCTTTGGGAATGCCTCAGGTCTTCATGTTAACCTCACGAAATCCTCAGCTTTCCTCACGTCGAGTCCCCCGTTACCTTTTCTACAGACCATCTCGGCTTATGGGTTGCGCTGTTAACCGTTTCCAATTCGTTATCTTGGATTGCCTCTAACGACAAAAAGGCTTTCCCCGACGGATTACGGGCCATTAATTGACCATATTCGCTCATGCCTAAATGTTTGGTCTACTAAAATCTTATCTTATGCAGGTCGTTTACAGCTTATCCATTCAGTGATAGTTAGCACGATCAACTTCTGGCAATCAGCATTTCGTCTCCCAAAAAAATGTTTGCAAACACTTACCAGTATGTTTAGTAGCTTCTTATGGACAGGATCCCCAACCACAACATCTCCCGCCAAGGTAAGTTGGGTTGATATTTGTTGTCCTAGATCGCAGGGTGGGCTCGGCATTCGGTGTTTTGATGGCACATCGACGGTTTACTCCCTCTCTCTCATATGGCGCATCTATACCAATACATCATCATTATGGACAGCATGGACGTGGCACTATCTTCTACGCCAAGCAACTTTTTGGGATGTACATTCGACCACTTCAGGTCCCTGGATCTGGCATAAGTTACTAAAGCTTCGTCCCTTAGCACCAACGTTCTTCAAGTCCACCATAGGTAATAGTACAAACACATCTTTTTGGTTTGATAAATGGTCGCCTCTTGGTCCTCTCCTAGCTTTGACTCGTGAAGTCAGTATCCGTGAATTTGGGGTAGCACGGCATGCAACCGTAGCAAGGGCAGAAAACAGTGAACGCTGGCTTGTTAGGAGATCCCGATGTCCAGCATTGCGTCCCACTTATGACGTGATCATCAACCAGCCTTTACCTACGCAAGGCCTCCTCCAAGATACGCGACTGTGGCATCACAGTGGTGGCACCTACAGACCTGAATTAAGCGCAAAGGCAACTTGGCAACAGATTAGTCGTTCTAATCCAGCTCAATCTTGGGCTAATACTATATGGTTCTCTCAGGCTATACCCCGTTACTCTTTTATTTTGTCGTTCGCAGTTCTTCATAGGTTAGCCACGGGTCATCGAATGAGAACTTGGGGACAAGCTCGATCCTGTGTTTTCTATGGTGAACCGGATGATACACCGGACCACATGTTCTTCGCATGTCCATACACCTACACTCTTTGGTCCAACCTCATATCCCATCTTATGCGTCACTGCACCACTCCTGATTGGCATCGCACTCTCATCTCTCTCAGATGACCAGCCGCTCCTGTTCTAGCCTCACCCCTACTGAAGCTCTGTTTTCAATCCGCCATATACCATATTTGGAGAGAGCAGAACGCGCGATGCCATGGACAGCTACATCAACCACACGAAACCTTACTGAGACTCATCAAGCATGTCATACACCAACGGATTGTTAGCTTGCACTACCCTTCAACATCACGATACCACGGCTTAGAGGCTTTATGGCTTTCCTTACATCCCAGTTTATTGCTCAACTTCAGCTTATTTGCTTCGGCTTTTCCAGCTCTTGATGCTTACATGTTTTCTTTCTCTTGTATGCGGGTTCGGTCTCATGTGTTGTACTCTTTTTCCAGATTCTATTTTGATCCCACTGGGTTTTCTAGAATCAGGTTTTAACGAGGCAACCATGACACCAACCAAAAAACCCGCATTTTTATATCTACAACCTTTACCGATTATTCTTTTGTACATATGACTCTTATTTTTCATATCAATAAATTTAACATTTCAGCAAAAAAAAAAAATTAAATAAATTTTAAGGTACAAATAAAAAAATAATAATAAAAGAAGAAAAAAAGAGGGAAGGGAATTGAAATCTCAACCTTAGACTCAAGAGAGTGAACACTTACCACATGACCTAGTAAACTTATTTAGTATGTGGCACATGCCACACCCTGTTATAGGGTGGATCCACCCCTGGGACCAATGATTATTATTGTCTTATTCCAAAGTTAGTTATATATATATATAACCCGCAATGAGTTACTTATCGGGAAGTCAAATCAGTTATTTTTAGTCTTTTTAAAAAAAAAAACAAGGTTTTGATATATTAACAGCGAAATTTTTTTTAAGTGGACTCATCCTTTTTGGATGATGACAGTATTAGAGCAATCATAGAAAACTCATTTTAATGTTTTATGCAAGTCCATTTGGTCCAAATAATTAGGGTTTAAAGTATGAGAGACTAGTGTATATATTGATGTTATGAGATTGTTGAATGTAACTTTGAGAGTTGTTTCCAAGAAACTTTCATCCCTTAACTCTCATCCCTTTCTAATTTATGAGATTTATCAAATCACTTTGAATATGAGTGTTCTTCCTTTGATTATTCTTTCTCATTTACTTTCTTGTACAATAAAGTTCATATAAGCTATTTCAATTTTCTATGTTATATTCTATTTTCCTAAGCTCATTTGAGCATAATCTATCGTTGTTTGAAAATGTTATCATGGTATCAGAGCCAATCGGTTCATGGGTTTTAATCGTTACTTTCTAAAATCATAATAAAAGAGTTTGTCTTTGAAATAGAGAAAATAATCCATCGGAAAGAAAGAATATAAACGTTTGGGAAGTAGTTAGTTAGTGAAGAAATACTTAAGCTTTACTAGAAATTGATAGGTCTAGGTTATAATTCATAAACTACACTGCATAGAACATATCATTATAGTATAGATATGATCGAATCCCAAAGAGACCAGATAGCACGACTTTCAGTTTTATTTCGAATCAAGCTAAGACAGATAAAATAGATGGTTGTAACTGAATAAAAGCAATAATTAAAATAAAAGAGGGTAAATCAATAAAATAAAAGCGTCAGGAAATAGGGAATTCCACATGTAGTTAGGTTTAAAAGTCAGGTTATCATGCAAGGATTTTCGTTTTGAAAATAGTTCTCAACTCAAAAGAAAAAATAAGACTAATCTCCTCCCGGAATATTAGACACTTATGTTCGAATTACTAAAGACAAATTCCCGCCGTATTTAGATAATTCAATCATGCATTAAGTATAGATTCGATATGTTCATAAGCATCGAAGACAATACTTCCGCAAGCAAAGACACTATATTCATCTAGACTAGATCAGATTTCTAAACCAAATCCTTTTGTGTTTATCAACCTAATAACATGAACTAAGCGGCCAGTTTAATTAAATAATTAAGGACAAGTCTATACTAAGAACCTAGCAGTCCTTTATGAAAAACTCTAACAATTAAACCTCGTTTCCCTGGAAAACCCTGAAACCTAACTATATAACTACTCAGACATTGACAAGAAAACACAAATCAATATCAAAGAAGAACTCATAATCATAAAAATAGATATTGGAATATAACGAGGGTTCAGAGAAACTTTCAAATATAGAGGTTCAAGATCTATGTCTCGCTCAGTAAAAACTAGAATAGAATAGTGTATGATTAGAATAAAACCAAGCCACAAGGATTTTATAGTCCTAAGAAAAATGAAAAAAAAAAAGATATCCCTGAGGACCAATTCTGTAAATTTTGGAAATCTTCTAAAAATTCTCGGGTGAGGCGAATGATCGATCTCCCAAGGATCGTTCAATCTCTCAAGTCTGCTTTTTCCAAGAGATTTTGCACGATCGTTCTGGTGCTCGTTCGGTGATTCCGGAGAATTTTTGGAAGAGGATAATGATCGATCCATGGTGAGAATGATCGATCTCTCTGCATGTGCGTCTTCTGCGAGAAAGCTTGACCAGACTTCAGTAAAATCGTCATAACTCTTGATTTCACCGGTAGATCGACTTCAAAAAACTTCCACATGAAAGCTAACTCACGTGGCTATATTTTTTCAAAATTCTATCTTCATCCATCCATGGTAACATCTTCACACATTGGAAAACGTTTCCTCTTCTAATGGACTCTGCAACTGCATATGTGAATTTGCATCGGTTTTGTGCAGAAATCCATCTTTTCATTCCAGAACGACCCAAACACTTAGAAACCTGTAAAAGATACAAAATTGCAAGGAAAACACTCGGATAACGCTTAATAGCAAACATAAATGCTCACTAGAAAGCGTTAAAACCGAGTAATATTAGAAACCTTCAAGATTTCTTCAAGAGAGTTCAAGTATTATCATAAACCTTCAAGATTTAAAAGAAAGGTGGAAGCTTTATAAGGAAATGAACAAATTTCATAAGAAAAGTTCCAAGCTTTGTGAAGAAAGACATTAGATTTATCAGGAAATTTCATAAGAAAAGTTCCAAGTTCCGAGACGAGGTGAAGGACGGATTCCCGGTAAGAAATAGAAGCTCTATGAGCAATGTTTGAGTGCTTCTTGTTCTGTTAACTACTTAACGCCAATGAGATCAAGCGAGAGGCTCAATATGAGAAGCTAAGACTGATTAGCAAGGAGAAGCAATTTGATATGGAGATTTTTGAGGTTTGATCCTCAAAAAGACACTAATTAATGACAAGATACCTTAAAAAAATTTCAAGAAAGCAAAACGAAAAAATGCAGAATTAGGAGTGAAGGAGATAAAAAATGGTAGAGAACATGAGACTACACTTCTTCATATGAAGAAAGATGCGATTGAAGAGTTGCCAAAGAAGCTCAATAAGGCAGTTTTAGAACCTGATTTGATACCATTCCCACCAAACCGAGGTAACGTGCTTTTACATTTATATCATGTTGATGGTTGGTTGAGAGATTAGGATTGTGAAACCCATAAATTATACTCCCTCTGTTTCAATATATAAGTAGTTTTAGCCAAAATGGTTTGTTTCATAATATAAGGTGTTCTCAAATCCCAAAGCAATAAAATAATGTAAATAAATGATATTCTACTAAAAATTTAAAGGCAAAATAATATGCAATAATCTCTCTCTAACTTTTTGCGTTTTCCCACAAAAAAAAAAAATCTCTCTAACTTTTTATTACTCCTTTAAAAAAAGTTAAAAATTTCTTAATACTCGCGCTTTTAAGCAAAACTACTTACATATTGAAACTGAGGGAGTAATGGATATTGTTGGTTTTACTTTGATAAGGATGGATTGATGGTTGCAAGTTTCTGTTTTTTTAGAGTACACCAACTGTTTGATGAAATGTTTAAGAGAAAATATATATTTTGTTGGGTTTTGGATATGAAGCAAGAGAGTTGTAGAATCTATGTAGGTTTGGGTAGATGCTTATTTGTCAAGTGATGGATCTAGGAAAATTCAGAAATTTTGGGGGAAAGAATGGTTAGGAATACCTCAGAGGGACTATAAATAGACTCTTCAAGTATCAAAAGAATACCTCTAAGTGAGCAAACTAAATATCCAAGTATAGAGCAAGATTTTTCAATTGTTTTGAAGATGATCGCCAATCTATCTCTAAAGCAAGTGAAGCAATATCTACATCTCTCTGTGATGCAGCGACTACTCAACCTTCTACAAAATCAACCAATTCAAGCTTTCAAACTTAGCTTCGTGTATTCTTCCGACGCAAAGTTTGCGGGGGAGTATTAGAGAAATCATAGAAAACTCATTTTAATGTTTCAAGTCCATTTGGTCCAAGTAATTAATGTTTTCAAGCATGATAGACTAGTATATATATATTGATATTATGAGATTGTTGAATGTGACTTTGAGAGTTGTTTCCAAGCAACTCTTCTTCCTTTTTAATTTATGAGATTAATCATATCACTTTTAATCTTGGTGTTCTTCCTTTGAATATTCTTTCTCATTTACTTTCTTTCACAATAAAGCTCATATGAGCTATTTCAATTTTCTATGTTAGATTATATTTTCTTAACCTCATTTGATCATAAATCTATCATTGTTTAAAAATACTGTCAGACAGCATCTCAACAGTTAAAGAATTATTTATCTCACAGAAGTTATAAGACAAAGGAACAATACATGTTACTTTAGGCCTATTCCCTACAGTAACTTTATTTACAAAGTCAGTGCAAAAAATACTTACTAAAAATTATAAGATCTCCTACCACATATGATATCTCCCCACTAATATGCTTAAAGACCGAATTTTGGTTGAGAATATACTATATATGAAATTAGTTATGGGTTTATCCATAAAAACATATCGTGAAGAGGTATACTAAAGGTTGATATTAAGAAAGCTTATGACTCGATTCACTAAGATTTCATCATCCAAATGTTAAAAGCAGCAAACTTCCTGAAAATTTTCATCCATTAGATTTGAGATTTGAGAGTACATCACAACAATCTCATTCTCCATCAACATTAAAGATCCATAATTTTTGGAATGTCATTTGTTGTTATGGATCCTATATATGAGTTCTTTTTGAAAAAATATCATATAAAATCGGGGTATCAATTAAAAAATAGTTTAACATATAATATTTTTGATAAAATAATTTAAAATATACTTAGTACTCATTCATTTTGTGGTTATATGTATATCATTTTGTATTGTGTGATATTGAGTCAAGTTAACCATGAAATGAGAAAAGAAAATTTGTACCAAACAATTTCAAAATTGGTAACAATATTTCATAACTAAGAGCTAACCATCTTTTATTATTGAAGGCTTTTATTTCTTTGTTTCAATTAAACTTAAGTTGAAAAGTTTAAAATCTTCTTGTTCTTAATTCCGCTTGTTAAACAGCCTAGAAACTAAATTATACTTCATAAATTTTTTAAAAAAATTATTAGATGGAGTACAAAACTTATTTATGTAAAGAATCATATAGTCATTCATCTAAACTTACCTAAAAAATTGTATAAAATATCTTTTGTAAAATAAGAAGCATATCTAACTCTTTATAGTATCAGAGCCAATACGTAATACATATATATACACTCAATTTTTCAAGTTTTCTCTCCCTAGCAGTCATGACTCCTCTTCCACCTACATTTACAGAAGCGTCAAACTCTCAATTTTTCTCATTATCTATACGCAACATAGTTTATTTTATTTTAAAGACCGCACTCTAAAACAAAAATATAGGCTAGATTCACATAATTTTTCGAGAATGGATTGTTTTCTTAACGACAATGTAAAATTAAAAGTACTACAAATTCATGTTTGCTATGTTTGGGATCATGATCGACTTTGTCGATACATAGTCTATAGGGCTGGTCTTGAGGCGAAGCATGCCAAGTAAGAGCTTGCGGTCCATTTTTATTTTCAAAATTTTAGTTTAAGAACCAATCTATTTTAAAAATTTTAGTTTAAGAATCTCATGACCGGCCCTGCTAGTCTACAAATACATGATCTGTAGACTTGTTGTTCATTTGGATGGTTTCATGGTGATTCTATCACCAACGATAACTGTTAACAGAAAACTGACAGTCAATCCCAACAACACAATTTGGAAGAGACAAAATAAGTTAACTTAGAGTGCAATTTTAGGATCTATGACAACATTTGTCTTATACAAAAAAAAATCTTATAGTATTGCCAAAAATAACAATATAATCATCCTTTAAAACATTTAAGGTAACTATAATCTAAAGAAGAAGAACTGTAAGTTGCCAAAACGAGAACACGTACGACTCACTTGGAAAAAAACTTTCATCGCAAGGTAATGAAAATAGAGTCCACGACACAAAGAAATTGGGCTCCAGTTACAACCGGAGAATCAAACTAAAGGTGAGTCGTGGTCATCCTCTTGGTCAGACAACTGTGAGCTCTTTTCTTGATCCAGTTCCTTGGGCAAGTTTGAGTCTCTCTCTTCAGAATCTACTGTTATCACTAGAGCCAGAGCTGCGGCTGGAGTTTGAAGAGGAGCTTGATACGTCGGATAGATAATGCCAAGATCGATCTGAGGGGTTCTCCTTTGTTTCGGGTGGTAATCAAAAAATTTGGTTAAATCTAGAGGTGGTTGAAGGTGGCTGTGTAGGAACAATAACAAAATAGAGAATGTTGTATAATGAATGGAATGACCAAAGCTGCATCTTGTATCCTTTCTTGAATCCGTTGATGGCCACTACTTTGTTCCATCCATTAACAAAGGCGTAAATACAACATTTACCCATGTTACATTCCCTCGGGTTTAGTATCAACTCTTGACCCATTGGATCAACTAATATCACGCGCAATCCTTGGTCACTACCTATGATTTTAACTTCTTCTTCGTTCAGGAAGTCTTTGTCAATAATTTTTCTCTTTGGTATAGAGAGACCACTACAAGAAAAGAAGGGAATTCCTGACAGAAATTCATGACGGAAAAAATCCGTCGGAAATTCCCGACGGAAAACATGACGGAATTAAAAACCGTTGGTAATTCGTGACGGAAATAAATTCCGTCAGAAATTAGTGACGGAAATATATTCCGTTGGAAATTCGTGACGGAAATTTCCGTCAC
>OVBE01016847.1:0-10727 GCA_900406425.1 Iberis pinnata | reverse complement strand
TTAGAGCATTAGGCTCCTGATCAGTTACCTATGTAATATTTCAAAAATCAATAAAGAGCTCATCTGATATTAGCCTAGTCCAGGCTAACACAACGCACGGTCTTGGAACGGGTTGAAAAACCTTAGACCGAGATCGGGTGGGATGGTTGTTCGGGGTTGGACGGCTTGGGTGAACGGGTCTTTCCCTGAATCCTCGGTTGGCTAGCTGGTTACGAGCATCCACATAATGCTTCCGGGCCATCTAGGTCTAACTCCTAATTCCTAGTCCGGTTTGAGGGTGTTACAAGAGTGGTATCAAAGTATGGTTCTGGTCATGCATTTGGGAACCCTTGTTTTATCTAGTCGAAAGTGTTGAAAAAGGCAGATTAGGAAACCAGCAGTTCCTTTAATTAGATAGGATGGGATTAGGACTTACCCTTTTGCAGTGTAGTATGCCTACAAGACAAGAGCTGGCCAATGAAGGAGTATGGGAGATAAAGGTGTGTTATGAATTGCCAAAGCCTTATTGCTTGGAATGGTGATTTACATGATGAATGGTGGATCATTGAAGTAATCAACTGAAAAGGATCCGACAACTTTAGAGCAATTGTTACCCTTAGATTTAAGTAAACCCAAACTTTCATGACTTTCAAAAAGTCTTGTTCCAGGTAAGTGCGGGTTCTAACTCCTAATGTGCATATTGTGTGATTTGGTGAATGGTTGTTTGCATATTTGGTTTATTTAATCGCCAAGACACCATAGTGTTAATCCTACCATAGAAACCTAGGTGGATTAGAAATTTAGAGGAATCATAGTAAATTATGGAATATAGATATAGAAGTTGTAACCATAGATAAGACAAACCCTATTAATTGTTAGCCTTAGGTACTTACTTAAAAGCTGAGGTGTAAACGGAGATGGACCGAAGGTTAAAGGACATAACTTAAAGGATAAGGAAATGAGCTAGTCGTGTATTTCTACAAGTGAATCTTATCATGGAACCATAATAGAATGGCGACTAAAAAGGCGGGACAAGGCAGAGCGGCAAAATGAAGGTTTACAACACTAATGCAATGACCAAGCTATCAGAAGTTGCAAGAAAATAATGGAAATATATAGGCACCATAACCAAAGGAAATGGTTATGATGAGAGTATCACACGGAGGCCAAAGACCAATGGATAGAAAGGAGATACAGAAGAAACATAAGCAAGCATGGTAGAGAAATGAAGTAAGTTATTGCAAAGACTGTAAGTATACCAAAGTCCATAAAGATCTGGATAGGGAAGCAAGGATCCTAGTAGTGATACAAGAGAAGTATCTACTAGAATTATCGAAGCCAATGATTGGCTAACCTAGGGAAGTCAAGGACAGACTAACCTATAGGAATGGAAACCGATTTCAAAGGAAGACTTAGCTAAGGTGGAGTACGTACGACATGAGGAATCATGTTTGAGTCAAGAAAAAAGGTTAACCACAAGGAAGAATCCAGATACGAACCTTGAGAATTCGAGGAAAAATTCTTTGAAGGGGGGAAGAATGTAATAACCCTCATCTAGACCTAAGAAATATCCAAGAGAAATAAGAGAGAATGGTCAAAGCCTAAGCGAAAGGAACATGGCCGAGAATGACATATAAGGCCAAAAGTAAAACAAGATGACTCGAGCTATGATAAAATGATTAAAGGAAGGATCCTTTGATTAATTCCTTATTTCAATCTTATTATAAAATGTATAAATAAGATTATGCAAGCAAAAGGAAAATTTTAGCCGAGAAAGTTGAAATTGCCAAAAAACTACATTTTCGGTAAAATAAGGGATTTAGGCCATTTATGGGAGAAGGTCAGTAGAGTGATTAAGTGAGGGGATAAATTTATAAGTATTGGACATACTATAATTTTTAAAGTATTTAGAAGAAAAATGGACCAATGGGAAGCCAACAGCACCTACTTGCACAAAGATCGTCCGGAATGGCTCGGTTCGGTAACTTGAATATTTTCGTAAAACTAAGGATGAGTGAGATAAAAACTTAATTCTTTTATATGAATTAAAGATTTTTATATAGGAGCTTAAACAATTGGGGAATCAAAGTTTTACACCTCCTACTTGAAGCATCAACAAATCAGATTTGTACACCTAGCTAGTTATGATCTTTTGGACATGATTGGTCCAAATGTCTAACTTTGAAGCTATGCACCACTTTAGGACAGATTAAGGTTGATAAATAGTGATTCAAGAACTTGTTTTCAACCCAAGAAGCCATCTCCAACCTGATCTTACACCTCATGCTCCTTAGATGCTTCTAGATTACCTTAGGTGTCATTTTCCTATAAGGCTTTTTNGCTAGTTATGATCTTTTGGACATGATTGGTCCAAATGTCTAACTTTGAAGCTATGCACCACTTTAGGACAGATTAAGGTTGATAAATAGTGATTCAAGAACTTGTTTTCAACCCAAGAAGCCATCTCCAACCTGATCTTACACCTCATGCTCCTTAGATGCTTCTAGATTACCTTAGGTGTCATTTTCCTATAAGGCTTTTTTTGAGCAAGCTTGGTGTCCAGACCACTTGGAAACCTCCTGTACGTTTTTTTGGCTCAAAGTACACCTCATGGTTGAGGTGGAAGCATATCAGGTCGTCCCCATTAAGACCTTACACCTCATGGACACATGTTGGTCTTTAAAGCCATCTTTGTGTCCAATGTGCTAAGTGTCAAGCCAAGAGAGTGTTTTGGGTGTTTCAACCATGCCACTAAGCTCCTTATTATAAACCTACTTCTTGTCTGAATCCATATATAAGGGAGAGGTCAAATCCATTTCCAAACCACACCAAAACTTCATTTGAAAACCTTAGTAAAGAAAGAAAGTGTTCTAAAGCTTTAGGAGCAATATTTCTGGAGCCAAGTCTAGCCAAGTAAAGGTAAGTTAGGTCATGTGAAGTAGCACATGGTTAGGTTAATATTTAATTTATGCTTTGAGTTAATATCCCATAGAGGTTTAGGTTTCTTAATTAGCCATTTTCCGCTTACCGTTATAATGCTTGATTTTCGATAAATTAATCCTATACGAGGATTAGGTTGATTTGGTTAGTGAATTATTAAGCCTTTATAACGCCAAATTTTTTATAGGATTATACTCACATGGTTATTAGGCTGCACTAATTAGTCAATTTATTAAGTTGTTATAATGCCAGATTTTCGGTAGAATTATACTGACATGGTTATTAGGTTTGATGGATTAGTTGATTAGTAGGTCGTTATAATGCTTGATTTTTTATTTGATTGATGGATTGATTGGATTAATATTTGATTAATTTAGACGTGCTAGGGATGCAAGTTAGGTATTGTGATAGTTATCGAATTTGCATATGTTAGAAATGCACGTTCGGCATGGTATTGATTATTGATTATGCATGAATACTTTAGTAGTAGTAATACATGATAGAGATGATAATGCAAGGTAAGTATTGTGTGATTATTGAATTATACTCATGTTGATGAGTATGTATGTATTTATGTAATAATCACGTTAAATATAAAAATGAGATTCGGGTGTAGGAGTGTTATGTCCTCAGGGTTCGGTTAGTAAAGTTGCAAGAGAATGCACTCATAACCAGATCGAGTAACATAAGCTACCTACTTGTTGTGATTCGGTTCGTGGATTGTAGTGTGTCTACCTTCCATTACTGATGGTGGCAGTTGATGTTTGATCTCCATTTGCT
Organism: Iberis pinnata; assembly: GCA_900406425.1. NCBI lineage: Eukaryota > Viridiplantae > Streptophyta > Magnoliopsida > Brassicales > Brassicaceae > Iberis > Iberis pinnata. The sequence goes on along the minus strand of OVBE01016847.1, from coordinate 7,028 downwards.
CGGGATGGTTAGCGACCCTCCCGAGACCTGCATGACGATGCAGTGATTGGCGCCGTGAGTGAGACAGTTGGGGCCTAATAGGGTTGTACATGCTCTGGCCTGTGTGGTAGATATGTGGCTGGTTACATCACCTTGGGTGAGATCAGAATCAACATATTGCCGAGTTATAAGTGATAACCTTTAAAATGTAAAGTGTATAAAGGCAACCCCTAGTGATGGAGGAAGGGCCACACGGGAAGAGTGAAGGGCCGTGCTGATGGGTTGGACACGGTAGTGGACCGTCGTTACTTGGTGGTGATAAGTAATGAGTGGTGATATGACGTTTATTATATTTGCATGCATTTGATAATCGCATTTGATTTTTCTGTGCTGATTGTTATTTTGGGTTTGGGTTGGAAGCATTACCTTTATCTATTGATGTTTAGAGACCCCGTTCTTACTGATTAATCTTAGATTACTCATGATGCTACTTTTAGTTACACGTAACCTTAGCGGAAAACCATACAGGGTGAAAGGAACTTAGGTCGCTTGTGTAGATTTGTGTGCCTTTTGTAAAACATATAGGTACTATATTTTGTAATGAGTAGATTAGAGCATTAGGCTCCTGATCAGTTACCTATGTAATATTTCAAAAATCAATAAATATATTTTTTCCAATAAAATTGGGTCTCATCTGATATTAGCCTAGTCCAGGCTAACACAACGCACAGTCTTGGAACGGGTTGAAAAGCCTTAGGCCGAGATCGGGCGGAATGGTTGTTCGGGGTTGCACGGCTTGGGTGAACGGGTCTTTCCCTGAATCCTTGGCTGGCTGGCTACAAGCATCCACTTAACGCTTCCGGGCCGTCTAGATTTAACTCCTAATTCCTTGTCCGGTTCGAGGGTGTTACAGTATCAGCGCATTAACACTCCTTTCTACTCATTTTTCCGCATAAATCTCTCATTCTCTCGGTTTCATTCTCTAATCTACTCATTCTTGGTCATATTCTCTGTTCTAAAAGACTTCTTAACATCATTCTCTCAGTTTCAACATGGATTCTTTGAAAAATCAGAATGCTTTGGTTCTTCTTAAAGTCACCAACTATCTCTTATGGTTTAGGACCATGAAAATTTTCTTAGGAGGAAAAAGATTATGGAAGCATGTTACAAACACAGCTCCAACCACCTCTAAGAAAGCAATCACCGAAGGTGAAGAAAAGGAGAGTGGAGAAACAATTACCACCTCTGAAGCAGAAAAGTGGTTCCAAGATGACCAAATGGTCTTTGGAATCATGCAAAGCTCACTAGAGCCAAGTCTTTTAGAGGCTTACTCTTATTGTGAAACACCAAAGGATCTTGGGAAACACTTCAAAAAGTATTTGGCGATGTCTCATACGTAAGTCGTTTCTTCAAAGCAAAGAAAGCCATAAGAAATCTCAAGCAACAAGATATGGAGTTTAATGCTTACTTTGGGAAGTTCAGGGCTTTGTGGGCTGAGCTAGAGTTGCTAAGGCGTTCACTATAGACTCCACAACTCTTCGTGAAAGAAGAGAGCAAGACAAAGTATTTGGGTTACTTCTCAACATCAACAACAACTATAAGGCTTTAAGCCTTGAAGATGTTTGTTACCAAATTAAAAAGGAAAAAGGTACACTCGGCTTGTCTAGTCGAAGAAGAGATCTTGTCATTGCAAACAATGTGGAACTTGATCAAGCCAACAAGGTTCTTACAAAGGAGATGGAAAGAGGAATCTCTTATGTGACCATTATAAGAAAGATAACCACACAAGAGACAAATGCTGGTTGCTTCATCCACATTTCAATCCGCACAAGTTCAATGAAGAGGATGGCTCAAGACCTTGGAACAACAACAAGAACAACATTAGGGCTAACCAAGCCCAAGATGGTCAAGCTAAGCCTATGGATGTAGGAGGATACAGCCACGGTGACCCTCACAAGTCACTTGCAATGGTGTCTTACAATCCTCAAGGGGAAGTCGGGACCAAAGAAGAAGTCCTAAGGCACTATGTCAAAAAGGCCGACTTGGATGCACTTATCAAAACCATCAAGGAGGCCACTAAGTTTTGTATGAATGGTAATGAGTTTGGTATCTCTTTATTAGCAAGGGATATGATCAAAACCCTTATACTAGATTCAGGTGCTAGCCATCACATGATTAGTAACCTAGACTTAATTGAAAATGTTGAACCAACCCTAGGACATGTTGTTATTGCTTATGGTGATAGGGTACCTATTAGGGGAATTCGTAATCTTAGGTTGTTTGACAAAGACTCAAAAGCCTTACATATGCTACCTTTTACCTCAAACATTTTATCTATAAGTCGGATTACAAATGATCTTAATTGTGAAGTTGTTTTTGGACCTAACAAAGTTGTGTTTCAGGATAATGAAACAAAGGGAGTCCTCGGTAAAGGAGGGACAAAGGAGGGTTTATATTCTCTTGAAGATCTCAAGCCAAATCCAAATGTTATCTTAGTTAATGCTTTTAGTTCCAATGTTATGTATTAATCAAGTGCTATGTGGCATGCTAGATTAGGTCACCCTCATTCAAGGGCTTTAGAATTAATGTTGCCAAGTTTAAATTTTAAGAATGATGATTGTGAGGCATGTATTCTTCGGAAACATTGTAGATCTGTGTTTCCCAAGTCTTCTACTATTTTTGAAAGTTGCTTTGATCTTGTATTTCATTGATGAGAAATAAAAATATACTTGGATTACATTAATGCCTTCAAAAGATAGACTGTTAGATGCGTTTAAAAAATTTCAATCTTATGTTACTAACACATTTAATGCAAAGATTAAAATCTTTAGATCGAATAATGATGGGGAGTATACAAGTAATGCCTTCAAACACTACAAGAAATATGCTTTTTCATAGCGGTCGATAAACGCTATTGAAAGATAGCATAGTAGTTAATTAAACGCTCTCATAGCGCCCGTCATTATAGGTCTATCACTTTAGATAGTGGATATAATGTCTAATATAATTATGTAATTTACGATAGCGTTTCCTCGATGCAATTGTTTACTTTTATAATAACATCATATATTTATTATTAAATATTTTTAATAATAGCTTTAGTTTCTTACATTATATAGCATTGGATTTGTATTATAATTGGGTTGCATCTGTAACTGTTCGTTTTACAAAGATAACAAAATATTTGTGTTATTATTTTTTGTAATTACCCAAAAATTAATATTATAATAATTATACAATTGAATGTTTTGTAATTATAATATATTTTCATATTTTTGTTAATAATAATAATTTTTAAAAATCGTTATATTAAACAATCAAACATGTCCATGTTTACAAAAATAACATTTACATAATGTAAGTACAAACCTAACATCAACCAATCAAAACCATAAAACCTATCAAACGCTATACTCTTTCAATCTACCACCGATAACACTTCACAGTCATTCCTAAAATATATACTACCATCATCAACATCTTCATTTTCTCCATCATCTATTTTTTGGATAGGCAATAGTGCACCAACTAAATCCTCCTCTTGGTTCAAATGTCAACCACCTTATCTCCTTAGAATAACCCCTCAGACAATATAGCAGCTTCTCTTTAAAGATCTCAAATCCTACAAAAAAGAAAAATCATATGAATTCACAAAGAAATATAATATACTGTTATCACTATATAAGTAGAGGACCCATTGGCATTGTAAGTTCCGGTTTTGCAGGTGACTAGCTCGGTATTGTGTAGTCTGAAACATGTATTACATTATTGCTCTCAAGAACGTTACTACCATTGTTGCCTAATGTTGTTGGAATCTTATCACATGAATGTCTTGTAAGATCATCAACAAATAGCAAATCATCTATTCTTGCTACTATGTTGAACGCTAAACTCTCTAGAACTCTCGAGTACCGTTCCAGGATTGAATTTCCAATGTCCTAAAACAGAAGATAGAGATAACAATTTAGGTTAAGGAAACAGAACTATAGAGAGGTTTGTGTGATGTACAAAAGAACCTTTTTGTATTTGATTTTTCACCATTCCCCATGATGTTTTGTATTAGTAGCTCCTAAGATTTTGTTCTTGTATGTCATATAAGTAGATATCGATGATTCAACTCGGTTAGCTATCTCTATAGCTTGATGTTCAGAGGATAAGTCAAGACAATAAATAAAATGTTCAGGTGAGAATTGATCTGAAGAAATGTATTTGTATATCAAATCACCAAGGAAGGATCTTTCCTTCTGAAACATATATTAAAAGTAGCTTATAAGCTTTTTCATATAGAAGATGTTAGCTGGAGATATTGTATTGTTAGTTATGTTTACTCGTGGAAAAGATTCGAGGTAGGATTCAGGGAAAGAGGTAAAGGTGGCTAAACAATCCAACAATGTAGATTATGTCATGTTTGCAATCTCATAGATCACTCTTTATTGGACACTTTTTAAAATATTTTTAAGATTATTTTACAAGATAAAGTTTGGTCAAAATAAATTTATTATATAAGATAAAGTTTGGTTAAAATAAATTTATTATATAAAATGGGGGAAGATAGTTTAACTACCATACATTTTAGTACAAATGACTAGAACCATTAAAATCTTTTTTATTACTTGCATTTTTAAATACCCAGCGTACCCTTCTATTACGCTGTGACAAAAAACGTATTTACAGGAATGCCATTCGCCACGTAGGAATTCGCTGACGTGTATTAATGAGACGATTTATGGTTACATTGCAGCTGAGTTATTATAACCCGCTGAGTTAAGAGAAATTAGCTGACTTACGAGAATAAGTCACTCGCTCGTGATGACTTACTTACAAAAGCTGGCTGAGTTAAGAGAAATTTGCTGACTTACGGGCATAAGTCACCCGCTCATGACGACTTACTAACAAAAAATGGCTGATTTATTTTTAAAAGGCTGACTTACGATCATAAGTCAACTTACGTTATGGCTGACATACGAAAATATGGCTGACTTACGCGTTTCCGGCTGACTTGTGTACTCCTGTTACAGTTGACTTATACTTCGGCGTGATGACTTGTTGAAAATTGTACTGAGTTATAGTTAGAGATGGCTGAGTTATGTTTCGCAGGCTAATATAATGAAGCTGACTTATTGGATGTTAATATGGCTGAAATACCTATGCTCAGCCGTCAAGAGATGTATTAACGTTCAACTCATCATGTCACCACTAATTTAGTTGGCGAAAGGGCTGATTTATGGTTTCCCAACATATTACGACTGATTAATTTGAGAAAGATTAATTATTAGAATAGCATTCACCTTGCGACTGACATATGTTGCATTTGATGGTTGATTTACTTGGACTGGGTTACGTGTTGGTATTGCGGCTGACTTATCTTTTTTCCATGTCATCATCCATGTCAGCATCCATGCCATGTCATCATATATTGCGGATGATGATGTGGAAGGTTAAATTTGAGAGAGAGGGTGTTGACTTTTTTTTTTTNTTTTTTTTTTTTTTTTGCATTGTAGATAGTCTTACCGATTCTTCTTCAGTAACCAACTTCTCCATATATCTTTTCATCTTATTCTTCATCTCATAATGAAAGCTTATGGATTGGGTACTTATTGTTTTCGAAAAATGGTATTCGATGATAACAGATTGAATGAGTCGAGGCATCATATTCAGCTGAGCTACATGTTCTCGAATAAAGCTTTGAAAACAATGGCACACGATACCCCACCAGTTTATGTCTCTAATACTCGACAATTGCAAGGTTTTCTAAGCTTTTGCAAAATCGAACCTGTACGGGGACTTTCTTGGCGACATTGGTTCGTTCGTTTTACCTTCGAGTGTCGAAATAACTATCAATAAGCAGTTTGGTATAGAGGTTTTCTTTGGGCCAAGTCTGAGTTATATTAATGATAAACTGAGTTATATTAACTTAAATATTGAGTTTTTTTAATATCAAGGCTGAGTTATGTTTTCGATGTAACTGACTTAATTCCATCATGCGGTTGACTTATTCAAATGGTTATGTTTTCAATAAATAGTTTGGTATAAGTGTATTTTTTAATGGGCCGAGTTATTTAAAAGATTTGGACTGAGTTATATTATCGGTAGGCTGAGTTATAGTAACAGTAATGCCACAAACTGCTGGTATATCAGTTGTATCATTTGATTCATTCTTGTAGATTATAAAAGAAGAAGACATTGATTAAACTTATGGGTTACAATCCAAAGGATAGATTAGGATTTTGTAATTTCCTTTTTGAGTTTGAATCTTTGTATAAAGGTTAAGAAAGCGTTTGTGCTTGGTGTTATCCAAGATGGTGTAAATTATTTATACTCTATCACTTTTCAATTTCCATGGGTAGCAAAGATTAATTCAGAATGTCACAATGTTTACCGTGTAGCCTTATTTTCTTACTTTGAAAATGGTACATCAAAGATAACCATTCTAAGTCATGTTATTCTTGTTCTTTATGGTTTGGAGAATAAAAAAATGTGGTAGGAGATTTTTATATGTATGTCATTCCATTAGATGGATTTGTTATGTTGTTACAAATAACCTTTGAGGAAGACAATGCAAGATATTCCCAAAGAAGCTAAGTGATCATTCTTTTTTTCATATATAAGATGGGAGCACACGAACTTGGGTATTAAAATAGGGTTTATGGCATATAGATTATTTTCTCTTTGTTGTTCCTTGGATTCCGATATCAATTTTATCAATTCCTAAACTTTCTACTATATCGTTTGGCTCACATGAAAGAACATTCCATATAGACTTTACTAAAAAATTGGGATTAGCCATATAGCATCAGATTTGGGTGAACGGATGCTCACTTAAAAATCTAGACTTGATCCTATTTTTATGGGAGAGACAAAGATAATGGCGGATGTTTTAAAAAATATTTTATAATTAGTCAAGAGTCTTTTGAAGTAATTTCCAGGGAAATTACCACACTTATATATTAACTTTTGAAAACTACCCTATTTATTTTCTTTTGAAAACTAACTAATAATATTATTATTATTATTATTATTATTATTATTATTATTATTATTATTATTAT
>OVBE01016846.1:0-10728 GCA_900406425.1 Iberis pinnata | reverse complement strand
CGCGCAGGGTGCGACAAACCACCTAGTATATATATATATATATATATATATATATATTAGGGTTTGATAAATTTGATAGCTAAATCCTAACACTTATTTAACAGATATTTTTACAATTAAATAAAAGAATTCAAAATTTATGTTTTGCTCATCAGTTTATAATACTTTTGAAAGGCGCAGTTACATTGAATAAAATTTCGACTAAAAAAATGTGAAAATATATTTTCTTAATATAATTTTGGGATATTTTTCTTAACCGCCCTAAATGAAGAACATCCTTTTGAAATATACTATAGTGGTCTATTATTTTCTAAAATACCATAATGTCATGGTATTGTGGTATGGTGGAAGTCTTCACTTTGTCCCTCCACTAAACTAAAGTGAGTGGGAGAGAGAAACATTGATTTAGTAAGCATTAATTGGCAAATATTAAATTGTTTATCCATTGGATAATAGAGTGTAATTGTTTATCCATTGGATAATCATATACAAGATTTATCATTAGTAAACAAACTTGATTCATTATAGAAGTAGGTAAACATGAACATGTATTGTGTTGACAGAAAGCTATGTTGTGTAAATAAGAAGCTATATTCCGTGATAAACCCGGTCCACCCGATTAATGAAGAATTGATGTCTATTAGTACCAAAACTTTAAGAGGAAATAAATAACAATATATAAAGTCGAGTGAATCCTCTATAGGTGGACAATTACAAACTACAATAGAAATTTTTCTATACGGTTAATCTCCTACTGATAGACAATTTGTTGTTGAAGGTGTTCATACTTTGAATGGGTCTGAAGACGATTTTATGCTCGTAGACAAACCCATTATTAACAATCAATGGACATTCATGTAGAGAAAACGTAAAGGTCGTGGTAAGTGACAAAGAAAACATGAATTTGAAAAAAGTGGACAATGAATGTTGAATTAGTGTTTAAGAAATTTGTGGTATATGGTTAATATATGCTTTGCCCTTGTGGTTTGGCGCCAAAGATGAGTTTAATTGTGAGTTTTTAGTAGCATTTAGTTAGGTTATCATAGATGACTTAAGTTGCATTGATGCGTCACGAATGCTTACCAATGTTATTGTTATAAATTAATAATATTTTAGGCTTTTTAGTGGACAACTTTCACGCATGGAACAAACTTATGCATCTTTATATTAAGTCATAATACAAACTTTAGTACTGTACTGGGACCAAAATTACCGATAAATTGGGCCCATGCATAAGCTTGGATTGTTGGACCAAACTTATGCATCTTTATATTAAAGTCACAATACAGACTTTAGTATTGTGGTGAACTTCATTACGAGTTTATTTTTTCAAACTTAGAAACTTCATTCAACTTTAACCAAATACACTGTTAGGATGAATGATCTTCATGATAGGTGTCATCCACTCAGGAACTACATCAATAAATTTTAATTCAAAAGGTGCAAGATAAGTAGCAAATGATGCCAATGCATCGACTTTTCTGTTTTCTAACCGAGGGACATGAGATAGAACCACATGATCCATCTGATACCATTTACCGATGCCTACGTTTTCAACGCACCATCAACGAGACAACAGAACCTTTCACCCGCGTCCATCTCCGTCTCTGTTCTTCAAAGTCTGGTGTCTATAGGGTGACACTGAGGAACCCGCTGGTTCAATATCAGTCTGTTGGTAGTATTTGCATTGGTCCAGATCAAAGTATCCTCTTTCTCTAGCTCTAGGGCTTTCCTAGGTGGTAAATCCGTTCCGGAAAAATAGAAGTCATGCCGGGCTTTCCAAAATCCTCCATAAGACCCATGGTATGAGTTTATAAATCTCATCAATCCGCTCTTCGGATCCTGTCTTCACCACTACCGAGTACAGATTACCATACAAAGAAGAAACTGGGGATCTCAGGATAATAAGGGTTACATCCCACAAGGTCCAAATCAACCGTGCATAGGGGCACAAGAAGAGAATGTGATTAACTGTCTCCCTCTCAGCCTCGTATCTTAGGTATCGACTATCCGTCCCTAGATGTTGATATCTTAGATTGTCCTCCGAAGCTAAATTGTTGGAGAGGCATCTCCATAAGAATTTCTTGAGATTTGGGCTTGTGTTCATCTTCCATAGACCTTCAAAGAGCAGATTCAAATTTGGCCCGAATTCAATTTCCTCTTCCTCCTGCGTTGGTAGTAAGTGTTATACGGCCTAATAGCCGGATCGGACCGCGTAGCTTCCAGATTTTGTTAGACTCCATATAAACTTTTCTTCACGGCTCACCGTACCAATATACACAGAGGTTATTAAACAGAGATCATCAGGATGTACAATAGTAGTGATAAGAGGCACATTCCAAATGGATGAGTTAGGAAGGAGTAGGTCACCCATCACTAATGGATAGGAAATGACATTATCCCGTAGTCGAGGTGGCCGTGGGGGAATAGATGGGAGCCACAGTTCGGACCATATACCTCTACTTGATTTGGACACGAATACTTTCCTTACTCCTTTGAGCCGACCAAATATTCCTCCAAGCGAACGAGGGTCTAGTTCCAAGAGGTGCTTCAAGCGGGTTAAGTGCCACAAAATATCGGCTTTTGTATATCCGAGAGACTAATGATTGCGGTTCCGAGAGCATTCTCCATAATTTTTTCCCTAAGTCTTTCAACCCGAGTCCGCCTTCTTTCTTTGGTCTACTCATTTTCCTCCATGAGGTCCATTGTGTAAGTTCTAAAATCACATAGACAATTGAAAGAACAAGAATATATGAGCACACACGAGATTTAACGAGGTTTGTTAATATGCCTACGTCCTCAACCCGAACCCTGTATTAAGACCACTTAAACAATCTTACAGATTTGTTTAATCATATTTTTTCGACGAAAATAACTCTTGACTGGACACTGACTAGTTCCTAATCTACCATGTCTCACGCACACCAACAGGTGTGTAACACACTCGTGTTTCACTCACCAGAGAAAACCCAGACATTCTGTATTTCTCTCACGACCAACTCTCTTTTGTTTTCTTATTCTCAGAAAGCGTAAAAGCCTAGGTTAACCTAACCTATCTTTTTATACTTGCTTGATCTCTAAATCTTCAATTTAGAATCTCCCCTTAATATTGATTTCCATAAATCTTTTTCTTAAGATATTCTCTTTTAATATCCTTCTTTAACCTTGATTTCCATAAATCTTCTTGTTAAGATATTCTCTTCTAATATCTTCCTTTAGCTCCAAGTCTACTCTTTAATAATTGAAATTGGTCCCTCAAAGTCTCTGACTTAACAATCTCCTCCTTTTTATCTGAATGTCTAAACTCAAGCATATGCAGCTCAAACATCTACAATCACATACACAACAAGCACAACAAGAACAAGGCATTTCATAGCCAATGCAGTATAAGTTCATTAGAGCACATGTTCATAAACCAAGATAGATTCGAAATCATAAGATCAGCTATGATATCAGTAAAACAGAACTTCAAAGAGTCAAACATCAAATATTTAAGAAAGGTGAATCATGAAACACACTCATCCAAAAGTAATATGTATCACTCATGACTTACCTTCAATACTTTATTACCTTTATATCTCCCCCTGCTTGAGTACACATTTAGATAAAAACCAAAAGAGAGAGAACTTACCTTTGAGGAGGAATTTGAGACACAAACAACAGCAGAGCAGAGATTCTTCTGATCAGAATGGTGAAGAATGAACGGCATCTGACATGAGTGTTGTCTGGTTTGAGTCCTTGTGTAACACATGAGTGACACAGGGAACCAAGATTACAAGAGAATGGAGAAGAATGCTGGTTGACACAATGACGAAGGCTAAGTACTAAACAACACACTTCAAGCAAGAGATTAGTGCACATGGGCAATAACTCAAATATAAACATAACTGCAGAACCCAATAAGAGATTAAAACTTTTAACTGAAGAATTTAGGACTTAGAAACTAAGTTTGAGGCACGAGTGAGGTACCCATGTGGTAATTGAAACTTGAGACTCAGAAAATCAGCTAAAAAATGATTGAAATCGAACATATTTGTAAACATAAAATGTGATGAGTGTCAATTCAAGGTCAGAACCAAAAAATGAATCAACTTCAGCCAAATGAGATTAAAAAGATATGAGATAGAAATAAGAATCAACTCACCAGCTCAACAAGGCAGCTATTTCTAGATTCAAGGAGCTTTCACACTTGTTGATCATATATAGTTAGTCTACGCATCACCATGAACATCAAGATAGTGACATTGAGCTTGTTTTTAGAGCCACAAAGATGGTTATGGACTTAAGCATCCCCTTTAAAAAATAAATTTGCACTTGTGTAGTTTTTTCTCAGCCGAGTAGCTGTCACACAATTTTTTTTGTACGCTTGAATGCTCTTTGTCTTACACAACTATTAGTGTGTCTCACACCTATCCGAACAGTGATCTAGCCCAAATGAGAATGTGGTAGCATCATTATTCAAGAAGAGTGTTTTTCTTTATTTGCACTCTTATAGCTTACTGTCTTTGATGTGCATGAAGAGCAGCTCTTTCCCATGTATGACTTGCTTAGCAAAAGGTTTTGTAAAGGCATTTTATCTCATTCAACCTTAGCTACTTATCGCCTAGAACTGTACACTTTCTTTTGACAAATTTAAAGTTCACAAACACCTAAAGCCTTTTGAAGCCCTAGGTAGGTACTCAAATCAAACGGTTTAGTAAAAATATCGGCTAGCTGATTTTCAGAAGAAACATGCTCAATCACTACAAGTTCTCTAAAAAAGTGATGCCTTATGTATACATGCTTAGTTCGTGAGGTTTGAACATAGTTCTTAGAAATGTTAATTGCACTTAGATTGTCACATAGAACTGATAAAGGTTCAGAAGTTATACCATAGTCACTTAACATTTGCCTCATCCACAAGAGTTGTGTACAACAACTTTTTAAGACCATATATTTCGCTTCTGCACTAGAGAGAGACACACAATTTTGCTTCTCATTGTACCATGAAACCAGATTATTTCCAAGATAGAAACACCCTTTGGATGTGCTTTTATGATCATTTAAGAAACCTGTCAAGTCAGCATCACAGAAACCTGCCAGATTAACGTTAGTTTCTCGTGTGTAACACATACCGTAATATCTTGTAACTCGAACATATTTAATAATTTGTTTGACTGTAGCAAGGTGTGATTCTTTAGGAGCAGCCTGATAATAAGCACATAATTCAGCACTTAAACAAAGATCTGGGCGACTCACAGTTAGGTACAAGAAGCTCCCAATCATGGCTCTATACACCTTATCACCTACTTTCTTTTCAACTCCTTTTACACGTTCTGGTTTGGGAACTAAATTCCATCCAGTGAATTGATCAAGTTCATCATGCATAGCTACTGTCCAAAGTTCTTCTTTAAGTGTTTCATTTACAGATTTAGGTTCTGTAAGAGATAGAAAGCATGCCAGGTTTACCATCTCTTTGAAGTCAATAACTTTCTTTTGTGTTATTCTTTCACCCAACACATCTCCTATAACATCTTTAGAGCACCGATGTTCGGATATCACTCTTACTTTAGTTTCTACAGAGTTATAGTCAAATTATTTACTTGCGTCTTGATTCTCGAAGCTCTCCTGATTTGATCCAGTTGTTGGTTTACGTTCTGTATCATGTGTGACACACGAAATCTCATGTAACACTTCACTGGTTCTTAGCTGTTGCTTGTCATCACATATAACATTGACTGATTCACATCTTTTCTATGTAATTAATTCTAAAGAAGGCATTCCACGATCAGCTCCGGCTTGAACTACCATTTAAAGACCATGAATATTCATGTATCTTGAACAATCGCTATTGAAGTACCATGTTTCATGATTCTGAGACTTCGTAGATGTATATGAGATATCTTTTATAGACCTAGAGTCTGTGGTAGCTGTGTGTGACACAGATGATGCAGCAAAGAAACATGTCATATTGGTGGGATCGTAGCTTCCATCATTAATGTGATTAACCTGTCTTCGGCCATATAGAACATCTTTTGGGATCCATGCTTTGAGATATTGTGTTGGTTCAGGGTAGCATTAACCTAGACTCCATGCAAGCTTCACACGTTTATGAATGGTGTAACACCTTCTCCAACTATGTCCAGACTTCCCACAAAAATGACATCCTCTTTTAGTCTGTGTCTTCCTCTCTTCCTTTTTCTCAACAGTTGGTTTTCTGATCAAAATCTTATCTTTTTTTTTTTTGCAATAAAATTAGAGAGATTATTGATTTGTGCATTAGAAGAAGATTTTTCACCTTGATATCCAAGACCCTAATTCACTTTTGGTGGTTGTCCCAAACTTAAGATCTGATCTAGATTCTTTGTTCCATTATTAAACATTCGAATCTTCTTTTGATTTTCTGTCAACTGAGATTCAAGTCCCTGTTGCTTCTTTCCTTCTTGATCAATAACATCAGACAATCTATGTAACTTCATATTCATCTCTTGTATCTCTTTCAGTTGAACCACCAATTCTTCTTTTAATTTGTCAACTTCAGAATCTGTATCTTTTATTGGATCTTCAGCTCTTTTTGATTCAACATTGATGAATTCACTTTGTTCTATCTCTAGTATATTAAATTGAGCTTTTAACACTGTCTTTTCTTTAATCAACATAAGATTCTCATTGCTTAAACTCACATACTTGTCATACATACTTTTGAGTTCCAACTTTGGATCAATGTCTTCCCCAGCTGAATCACAATCAATGTATGATGATTCTTCTTCCACAGTAGCACACGTGTGTGACACAAGAGCAACAAAGTTCAACATTAGTCCTTCTTCATCTTCTCCATCTAAGTCACTATCACTAAAGCAAAATAAAGTTTTTTCACTTTTCTTCAGAGAGCTAGAAAATTCATTCCTAGTGTGACCAAAGCCTTTGCATTCAATGCACTTTAGCTCCTTTCTTTTTGTGAGTGGACATTCACTTGTGAAGTGGCCGTATCCCTCACACTCATGACATTGTAGATCCTTCTTTTGTAAGTTCTTGTCCCCATCATTTCGAGAATTCCTGAAAGTAGATCTATCTCCTTCTTGTTCAAAATGCTTCACCATCTTGTTGAAATTCTTTGCCATCAACCTCAAATTCTCTTCAATATGTTGAACTCAATTGTCCTCAGTTTGAGTTGTAAATGCTATTCCTTTTGATTTACTGGGTTTATCATTCTCAGTTTCCAATTCTTCTGCTTTCAACATCCCAACCAATTGATCAAACTTCATGTCATCGATGTTCATGGCCATCTTCAGAACAACTTTGTGAGCATGATATTTTGGAGGTAAGCACCTGAGGAGCTTCTTGACCAGCTTTTTCTCCTTATATTTCTTACCAAAAACATTTGCTTCATTTGCAATAGAGCTTAGTTTGGTAGCAAAATCGGTAATCGACTCATCATTGTCCATTTTTAAGTTCTCGAAATGAGAGGCAAGATGATCTATCCTTGTCCTTCGTACATTGCTATCCCCTTCGAAATGTGTGACAACTGTGTCCCACACATCTTTAGCAGCTTCACATCCCTGGATAATNAGTGGCCGTATCCCTCACACTCATGACATTGTAGATCCTTCTTTTGTAAGTTCTTGTCCCCATCATTTCGAGAATTCCTGAAAGTAGATCTATCTCCTTCTTGTTCAAAATGCTTCACCATCTTGTTGAAATTCTTTGCCATCAACCTCAAATTCTCTTCAATATGTTGAACTCAATTGTCCTCAGTTTGAGTTGTAAATGCTATTCCTTTTGATTTACTGGGTTTATCATTCTCAGTTTCCAATTCTTCTGCTTTCAACATCCCAACCAATTGATCAAACTTCATGTCATCGATGTTCATGGCCATCTTCAGAACAACTTTGTGAGCATGATATTTTGGGGGTAAGCACCTGAGGAGCTTCTTGACCAGCTTTTTCTCCTTATATTTCTTACCAAAAACATTTGCTTCATTTGCAATAGAGCTTAGTTTGGTAGCAAAATCGGTAATCGACTCATCATTGTCCATTTTTAAGTTCTCGAAATGAGAGGCAAGATGATCTATCCTTGTCCTTCGTACATTGCTATCCCCTTCGAAATGTGTGACAACTGTGTCCCACACATCTTTAGCAGCTTCACATCCCTGGATAATTTCAAATTGTTCAAGATCAACAGCCATGAATATGGCAGAGATAGCTTTGGAGTTGTACTTTGAAGCTGAATTTTCTGCTTCAGTCCATTTATCAACCGGTTTAGGTATCACTTTCTGATTTTCATCGAGCGTTGTAGGCTCTTTCCAACCATGAACAACAATTGTCCATGCATCTTCATCCATGCTTCTAATCACATGTCTCATACAAGATTTCCAATGTCTGAAATTTCCTTCATCAAGCATTATGGGCTTCTGCACAAGAATTAATTCTTTCATTGCCTCCATCTTGTGCCTAAGATCTCAACATGTGTGTGATTTCTTTGCAAAAATCATCGAGGTGACCCACTCTGATACCAATTGTAAGTTCTAAAATCACAGAGACAATTGAAAGAACGAGAATATATGATGACATACGAGATTTAACGAGGTTCGTCAATATGCTTACGTCCTCAACCCGACCCCTTTATTAAGAACCACTTAAACAATCTTACAAATATGTTTAATCAGATTTATTCGACGACAAGAACTCTTGACTCGACACTGGCCAGTTCCTAATCTACCATGTCTCACGCACACTAATAGGTGTGTAACACATTCGTGTTTCACTCACCAGAGAAAACCCAGGCGCTCTGTATTTCTCTCACGACCAACTCTCTGTTTTTTTCTTATTCTCAGAAAGCGTAAAAGCCTAGGTTAACCTAACTTATCTTTTTATACTTGCTTGATCTCTAAATCTTCAATTTAGAATTTTCCCCTAATCTTGATTTCCTTAAATCTTTTTGTTAAGTATATTCTCTTACAATATCTTCCTTTAATCTTGATTTTCATAAATCTTCTTGTTAAGATATTCTCTTCTAATATCTTCTTTTAGCTCCAAAATTACTCTTTAATAATTGCAACTTGGTCCATCAAAATCTCCGACTTAATATAATGTACTCCATTGCCTTAAGCTTTGTTCTTCCACCAATATTGTGCCATGATAGAGATGAGACTAGAGGTTATCGCTTTTGGTAGTCGGAAACACGACATTACATATGTTGAGAGAGCCATAGCAACAACTTTGATTGGTACTTCCGTGCCGGCTTGGGATAGGAACTTAACTTGCCATCCATTTACTCTATTAAGTAACCGTGCTTTAGTGATTGGTGAATCCTCACCTCGATAAGCAAACTTAATTACGAGTTTAAACCCGAAATTTAATATTTACACAATTTCTTATTCACCGTATTATGATTCATAATAAGACGATTTTTGTACAATAATTAAATATGTAGGACCGTGTAAAACCGGATTGAGAAAAACGATAGGAAAAAACCTTATTCAAAACGATTTAAACCGAATAAAACAGATGCGGAGTCGAGAAGATGTTCTCTGTCCTTAATTCTTTAAATCGCCCGTAGTGTGACGGTTATATGCGATTTTAGAATCTCAGGATACAACCGCAATGAGACCGGTTCGCGACACTCGAGACCGGAATCTACGAACTTAGAACGTGACGTTATAATCTCAGAATAGACTTACTTGAGAGAGAGAGAGAGAAGAAAAAAATTAGCTAGACGTGTGAGGGAGTTTTTCGTGGAAAAAAGAAGTGAGCGAAGAATGAGAGGAGGCACGGTTATATAGGCGAGCGACTTGAAGCGCAAGCCATAAACCGTTACGATCTGCGCGGGACCGCACCCGAGATTTGCGGAGCGAATCGAGGAGAAAAAATCTGGGCATTAATTACTCGGTCAAACGCACGAGTGAGAGAGAGAGATATTTATGGAACCGATTTTAATTCCGGTTTAGATTTTATTGCGGTTTCATTTTTATTATGTTGAAAATTTATTTGGGCCCAAAATCCATAGAAAAAGTCCATAGAAAATTTCTCAAAAAAGAATATATCTTGTAGGACTAGGACTAGGACTAGGACTTGTACATTCCCAAAGACCCAAAGACCCAAAGACCCAAAGACCCAAAGACCCAAAGACCCAATGACCCAACGACCCAACGACCCGCGACCCGCGTCGCGTCGGTCAGCGGCGGCGCGCGCGTGTGGGTGGCCCATCTCTCTCGAATACACCATAGTGTACCCAAACCAATTGAAGNTAAACATGCACTCTTCCATATATATACTAGTGGAAAAAAGTTTCTACTAGCAATGTGGGATAAAAACCACTTAATGGGCTTAGTCAACACTAAGTCAACACTTTTGTGTTTATTTATGTTTAAGTTGATATCTTTACATCTCCATTTCTCATTCAAAACGTACTCAAATTTGACAAATGAATATTCCAACTTATAGTGCTCGTTACAAGGATTCCGATGCACTCATAAACCGGTTATTCCGGTGAACGTCTTCACCGGAAACATCGATGGAACATTGGTTAAAATACTTGTCAAATATTGAGTTCCAACAATCCCCCACATGAATAGAAATGACTCTAAAACATATGACGACTAATATAGACTCGATTAACGTTTCTGACTAGGCACACTAAAACACTAGACAGAAGGACTTCCGAGATTATATGCGAAAATTCGCTGTGTCTGACTAGGTAGCGTTTTTCAGCTTTGAACCGCTCATTGTTAATATCTGTCGGGTTTACTCG